>MU185821.1:70972-86808 GCA_016904865.1 Pissodes strobi | reverse complement strand
CGATACGTTATAATCAATTTTAATAGATTTGGTTAGTTTGGGTTAGTCGTCGAATCAACTTTGGATTAGTTTCACAGGGCCAAAATATATTTAATACTTACAAAGCATTCCATTATCGTTATATGTACTTATATCGAAGAAATAGCAAGCAAAATCCTATTCTTTCTAAAAAAAATCTGACACCCAGACAATTTTTGCGGTCTTGTCGCCTTCTTCGCCTAATTTTATTACTTCATCTATTCACTGATCCGACTGTAGATTTTACCTATTTGCCTTTGTATTTTACATTGCTTCGTATATATCTCCACCGAAGTCCTAATAAAATATTCAAATACAAAAATTAAGGATTTTCACAAATCCGACTCTGTTCTGAACACTCTTCCTACACACAAACGACTGATTAAACTAGAACGCTCCACATGCTGCCAACAATCTGCGGATTTTCGGCGGCTGGCTGAAAATATTTGGGGGAGTGGATCTACTAGTTTATGTATACTTTGGTACTGTTACTATTACTTAAACTACCTGTTAAAGTATTTACAAAATTAATCCAAACAACTAAAGAAAATAGTCGTATAACTGGCCTGCTAAATTTACCAATAAACCCCAAATTATCTCATTTTGTAATTTAGACTCCCTATGAATAATCCCCCCCCCCCTCCAATCATATAGTACAGATTTTTAAAAAATAGGTCCAAATAGTGTATGAAAATTATTTGGAATGATTTTTTTATAATCATAATTTATATGCTACGCCGCTATAGTGACACACTTTGCGATTGCGAAACCGAAACACTTAATCGCACCACATATCACGTACATTTATTATTATGAGATTATTTAAATAAAATTTTATAGCTCTACATTGCCCAAGGGTTCAGTTGTTCCAGTATTCATCAAAAAATGAATATGCACAGAAATTCACTTATTGTGTTAGCGCTCTTTCATCGAAGACTAATGGCTCTAAAAGACTAAAAGACGATAAATCGTCAGTATTGGAAACGCCCTATTTCACAAGTATGATATATGTCGAAGGCGCATTTTATGCTCTGTTTAAAAAATTAAGAAACCATGGTGACAAATGTTTCAATTATTTTCGAATGGATGTGGGAACCTTCGATTATTTGCTTGGCCTTTTGAGAAACCACATACTTAGACAAGTCACAAGGCTAATCTTTAAACTTAAAACATTGATAAGTAGGTAATAATCAAGTAATGGGCAGAGAAGGGCTTGGAACGATGAACGAAAATGGCGAAATATTCACAGACTTCTGTCTATTTAATGACCTGGTTATTGGTGGAAGCATATTCCAACATAAGGAAATACACAAGCAAACATGGACATCACCCGACAACCGTACACGCAACCAAATCGACCATATTGCAATCAGTGGCAAGTGGAGACACTCGCTACTAGACGTCAGGGCAAAACGCGGAGCAGATGTGGCATCGGACCACACTCTAGTAAGGGGAATAATCCAAATCAAGCTAGCAGCCACAAGAAATAAAACCAAGATAGAAAGAAAGAGATTCAACACACAGTGGCTGAGGAACAAGGAAACTAAAGACAAATTTGGAACACGCCTGAAAATGAAATATGAAGAAACACAAAATGAAGAAAACGCAGAACAAAAATAAGAAGAGGAAACAGGACGACAGGAAAGTAATACAGAGGAACAGTGGAAAAAGTGCAAGAAGATATATCTAGAAACAGCCGAAGATATACTTAAAATTCGAAAGAGAGAAGACAAGGAATGGATGTCCGAAAGAACATGGAAGAAAATTGAAGATCACAAAGAATTAAAAAACAGAATACTATCAACAACAAACAAAGAAAAAAACAAATGCTACAGGCAGAATACCGCAACAAACACAAAGAGGTTAAAAGGGGTGCAAGATCAGACAAACGGATCTACCAGGAGAAAATGCTAAACGAGGCAGAAGAAGCGGCAAAGAAAAATAACATGAAGGAACTCTATGATATTACTAGGAAAATGGCTGGGTTGGGAAGAAGGTCGACAAACCAAATACGAGGTAAAGATGGAAATATCATACGCAGTGAATACGAAGAAATAAACAGATGGAAAGAATACTTCACAGACATACACAACACTGAAAACCCTACCCCAGTGATAGATGAAGAAGAAAACATCAGGGAGATTCTCAACATAAACACACAAGAGATTACACGCAAAGAAGTAAAAGGAGCAATCAGCAAGATGAAAAATGGAAAAGCTCCGGGCATTGACAACATTACAGCAGAGTTAATCAAAGCCGAAATCGAAACTAGCATATATATAATACATACACTGGTAAACCAAATCTGGCAAAACGAAGAGATGCCACAGGAATGGAAGAGGGCTTATAATAAAACTCCCAAAGAAAGGCGATATCACAAAGCGTGAAAATTGGAGAGACATAACATTGTTATGCACCATCAGCAAAATACTAACGCGCATAATACTGGAACGAATGAAAGAAGCAATCGACCAGTCACTAAGACAAAACCAAGCAGGGTTTAGAGCACGGAAATCATGCATCGACCATATCTGTACACTGCGAATAATCATAGAGCAGTCAATTGAGGTGAACAACAGGCTATACCTAAACTTTATAGACTTCCAAAAAGCCTTTGACAGTGTAGACAGAACAAGGATGTGGAAAATATTAGAAATATTATACGGAATACCAGATAAGTTCATTCGCATAATAAAGCAATTCTATAATAACTACACAGCAAAAGTTGTTCATAATGGGAGTGCATCAGACCCGATACAGGTTGGAAGTGGGGTGAAACAAGGGTGCATTCTGTCACCAACTCTTTTTCTAATACTAATCGATTGGGTCATGACAAAAGCAACAAACAATAGAACGGGAATACAATGGACCCCCTTCACACAACTAGAAGACCTGGAATTCGCTGATGATATATGTCTATTATCTTCAAAACAAGAACACATGCAAGATAAAACGGAAAAAGTAGCAAGAGAAGCGGAAAACTGGGCCTGAAAATAAACAAAAAGAAAACAAAAGTCATGAACATCAATGTGAATAGGCCAAATGACATCAGACTAGAAAGTTTTGCTACTTGGGAAGTATAGTGGATAAAGATGGAGGCACAGAACAAGACATCAAATCACGGATAGATAAAGCACAATATGCCTTTCACACATTAAAAACAACATGGAGCTCAAACGAATTATCTCTAAGCACCAAAATAAGAAACACGAACGTTAAAAGTGTACTCTTATACGGAGCAGAAACTTGGAAGGTTACAAAAAAGACAACATCCAAAATACAGGTCTTTATAAACAAATGCCTCAGGCAAATACTAAGAATCAGAAGGCCGGATAGAATAACAAACATTGAACTATGGGAACGCACACACCAGGAACCTATAAGCAAAACAATTAGAAAGAGAAAATGGAGCTGGATAGGCCACACTTTAAGAAAACCACAGATGGATATAACTAGACAAGCGCTAGAATGGAGTCCAGCTGGCAAGAGGAAGCGTGGAAGACCGAAGGAAACATGGAGGAGAAGCGTCCATAGAGAACTCAACACGCTTAATAAAACATGGAACCAGATTAAGGTCGAGGCTCAAAACCGAGTGAGGTGGAGACATGCCGTGAATGCCCTATGTTCCAATGGGAATGAAGAGGATTAAGTAAGTAATCAAGTATTGATGATGCCCACTGGACACCGCCTGCTAAAATACCACCTAAATGCAATAGGCAAGGCCGAAGACGACCAATGCAGATTTTGCAATAATGCAACTGAAACCGCAGAACATCTACTCTGCCAATGTCCAACCCAAGTCTGCAAAGGGCTCAAGTACCTTGAAGGAGTACAGCTATCACCTCAAGAAGTGAGTCAACTACCGCCCAAGAAAATAGCTTCGTTTCGAAGAAGCCTACGTCTCTGGGACACAAATTAAGTTGTAGAGTCTTACACAAAATATCTGTAAAGGTACAAGTTGTGTCGTCGTCTGATGCAAAATTTTCCCTGTGGGTTGTAACGAATAGGGTAGTTTGCCTGAAATTTGTGGTTTGTTCTGCTACATGCTGCGTAGAGTCGAATACTGTAAAAAGGGGAGAACTTAAATGATATTTCAAAAAAAAGGTTGAGAAAAGGATTCATTTTAATTTGCTGGATAAGGCGTAGGACGTTCATACTGAAATCTATTTTTTCATCTTCGTTGAACCTTTCCACTGAAGGCAGTTTCTTCATTTGGTGTGTGAATAGTTTGAGTAGAAGTCAAACCTTTTAGTAATTCTTCATCAACGGGAATAAGTTAGTATAGCTATTTGTTCCGATTTTGTTGATTAATGTTGGCATCTAGCTTTGGTGTTGGTGATAATGACTCCCTTTGTTCTCTCACGTCTTCAATTACTTGAGAGTGTTCATCTAGACTTAAAGTTGTCGTGTCTTTTTCCAATAAATTTAATAAAATCATAAGGTTATGGTATACATATTTGTTTATAGCCGCTTGATCTGACTTTTTCTTTGGAGATTTACTAAATGCATCTTTGATGTTTCTCCATTTGTGAGTTATTGCATTTTCTGAAAAGAAAAACGCAGTTAATGATGTGACAAGTTCTGATTCAAAAATATATTTTTTGATTGATTACTGCATCAGATTTATATATTCATTCCAAAACATAATTAAATGCATATATTGCGCTATACGTTTAACATTTACTTGGATTAAAATGCACAGAACTCCTTTACGGACCTAAATTTTTGCATATTGTCTTGGTATATCAACAATACGTGTTATTGTTAAAGATAGAATATTTGGAGCATCTTGAATGATGAATATATTTAAAAAACCTGCGTTCCCGTAATACAAATTCATCCTTATCAATGTATCCTAATCATTAGCACAATTACAAGACAAATGATAATAAATTAATGCTTGTGACTCAAACCAATCTGAAGCTGATTGAAATGGTTCAGTTTTAGAAACATTCCTTGATATACAAAGTTCATTTGCTTTTTGTAAAAATGTGATAAAACTCAATGATTAATCTGAATTTCCAGAATATTTAATTCTTCATTTATAAACTGGTACACTCTTCGAGTTAGTGTTTGATGAAGAAGTTTGTTGAAAACCATTACCATTAAAAATACTATTATTATGAGAACTGTTCGAACCAGGATATGGCTGATTTAACAAATTATTAATTTCTATCGATCGATCGCATAGTATACAAGGTCATTAATCGTTTTTATGCTGTTCGAGTTGGTTTCGTACACACAAAATAAAAATAATTAATTACGTAAAATATTGTCCATTCCTAGCGTTGCACGTCCGGGGTTTTCCAATAAGGGCGTCAGAATTTTAAACTTAAACACAATGATAACTACAAGTGATAATCCACTAATCTTTTATTTATTTTGAAGAACTATCTCTGACATTATGTTTTGAAAATAATGTTGTTTAAATGTCCTCCCCGACCCTCCGTGGTCTAGTTTCGTGCATTCTGGGGACCCAATTCTGCACTACTTTTTTGACACATATCACGTGGAATGTTTTCAATGGTGCGTTGAATCTTCCGTTTAAGGTCTTGAATTGATCGGGGCTTATTTCTGTAAACTAAAGATTTCACATAACCCCGTAGAAAATAATCTAAAGGTGTAAGATCGCATGACCTTGGTGGCCAGTTTACATCAGCATTTCTCGAAATCACGCGTCCAGGAAACTTTGCATGCAATAAAGTGATTGTCTCGCGAGCAGTGTGGCAATTGACAACGTCTTGTTGAAAAAAAAACATTGTTTATGTCCATATTTGTCACTTCAGGCCACGGATATTCCGTTATCATATTCCTATACCGCTCACAATTAACAGTAACACGATTTCTATCGAGATCTTGAAAAAAGTAAGGCCCAGTAACACCTTGAGCCCAAAAACCACACCAAACTGTAACTTTCTCATGATGAAGGGTCAGCTCATGAATCTGTTGAAGGTTTTCTTCACCCCAAATCCTAACAATTCTGCTTATTTACAAAACCATTGAGCCAGAAATGCGCTTCATCAGAAAACACTGTTTTTCCTTGAAATGTGGGTCGACTTGCAGTTGCTCTAAAGACCAGTTGGCGAAATTTCGACGTATGTGATGATCAGCTGGTTTCAGTTGTTGCGTTATTTGAATTTTTTATGCCTTCAGATGCAGATCGTGATGCAAAATTCTCCAAGTAGTCGTCTGCGAAAGGTTTACTTCTTGAGAACGATGGCGACGTGGAATTGACAGGTTCGGATTATTTCTTACGCTCTGGCTCACAGCAGCGATGTTCTCCCGAGATCGGGCAACCCGACGACGCACAGAGGTTAACTCATCTGCAACTGATCCACTTCGTTCAAACTTTTCGACAAAACGGTAAATGGATCGCTCCGTTGGTCGATTATGTTGACCATAAATTTCTCGCAACGCAATGCTCGAAATGTCTAGCGAACCGACCACTCATTTTGATAGTAAAAACTAATAATTTCTACTCGCTGTTGAATTGTGTACTTCTCCATAATTAATTGCCCACTACTGCTTGACATAACTGTTGACGTTTGATCTTGATATGTCAATCAGTGTTGCCGCTATTACAGATCAAAGTTCTGACGCCCTTGTTGAAAAACCCTTTATGTACTATACTGTAGTGAACTAAACTAAAGATAATTAAAAATTATTAGAAATATTCGCTGAAGCCAAAGCAATCATGTATTTTAGAATTAATTATATTTTGATATTCTTTAGAGTAAGTAAAGCTAATTACACTTAAAAAAATATTCTATGGCTGCGGCGAAATTCCACTTGAATATGTTTTTGCGGCCCTATATTCGAAAACCTTCTAAATTCTAAACATATTTTAGCTAATTCCAATCCCACACGGCAAAAATATTAATTAATTTGCATAATATTTTAGATGTAAAATATGTAATTCATAAAAGAAAGCAAGGTGCAGTGGCGTATCTCTAAATTTGGCCGCCCCTCTTCCGCACCGCAAAAAAAATTGTTCCTGCTCTCATTTAAAAACTTTTAAAAATGTTTCCTTTTATTAAAGTTATTTAAAATTGATAATTGAAAAATCGTAGTTATTTATTTATAAAAATATAAAAGCAAACCACCTACGTGTTGATTTTTGTATTTTTATGAATAAATAAGTCAACAACACAACACTACCAAATTTTAAATGGGTTTAATTGTTCATTAAATTTTTCAAAAGCGAACAAATAAAATTATTAAATTATACACAAATCGACATTTTCAAGGAGTATATAAGAGTTTAGGAGTTTGGGTCGTACCGAAAATTAACAAGACGTTCGTTTTCAAAATAGGTTACGCAGACCAATCTCAAAATAGTTAGCAAATGAGTTCGAATTTTAAATATAAGATCAGGTTCCATTTCTAAATTCTTTACATCTCAGTCTCAGTAGCAAAACTATATACAGATATGTTTTCAGGAGGGTGCTATCTTAATACCGTTCAATGTAAGTTCATTGTCCCCAGTCTAGCAATTTCACAAACTTTTAGTGCCTTGAGGAATTGCTTAAGGTGAATAATATAGATAGCACCAGACTTACCCGCGCGAATATTTGCCTTTGGCAAAACTTTGAATGAACCACAATTAGTTCCAGTAACTTAAATCAGCACGAATTCACGGCAATGAGAATTGCCTCTATGCAAATATTACCTCTTCAGCAAATATTTTTTATGAGTAAATTTAAACCATATCATATGTCAAAAGTTTGAGTGTCTCTCAATGATACGTTATACGTATTATGTGGAAGTTATTATCGCAATTTTCGATGCAAAAGAGAACAATATTAACGAATTGATTCAAACAACGCTAAATAGTAGTTTTCCTACCATCAAATTCATTTATCTGCTTGGGAACAATAGCTAGTTACTATTTTTTGATGTGTAAATATCTTAAACGGCGGTATGATGGTAAGTCTTGGCAAATGGGACGGAAATGTGTAAACCGATGCTAGCCGCTAGGGCAGTATTATTATACAATTTTGCCATTTAAAATCGTATTAAACGGATTTTAGACAATAAAAAAGCATATTTTAAATTAAACGAACCGTCAAAAGTATTATTTATTAATTATTTTAAACTAAACCTAATTTTTATTCTATGAACAAGCTAAAATGTATAGGCAACCCATAGCACGTTGAAAATACCAGTTCTCGTCCGATCACTGAAGTTAAGCAACGTCGGGCGTGGTTAGTACTTGGATGGGTGACCGCTTGGGAACACAACGTGCTGTTGTCATTTTGTTACAACCCATGTCGTTATAGGATAAGTTTACACATCAGTGTCATGAGTGCTAGCAGACTCGTTTTTTAGTAGGTACCATATTAAGTAGGAACCAAAGTAATATTTATACTACATATTATATCGGGTGATCAGGAAGTAGGAATTAAGGATTTTGAGGATCGTGGTAAAAAATTCATGAAATAATACTATTTGATTAGATTGAAAGTAACTATAAAATTATTAATTAAATATGTAACTCAAAGGTGGCAAATTTGTATTTGATTTTTTTTTAAATAAATCACTATTTTTAAGTCTAGAGGATAAAAGTAAGGATACATTATCTTGGGATAACGTAGCATCAAAAAGTCATTTAGAGCGGAAGATTCATATTAAGAAATAGCAAAATGTAATAAAATATGACATCTTCATCAATAAGTTAATAAGTAGGCATAAAATACTTAGAAAACAGAGTCCATATGTTCTCAACTAAGGACGCAAACTAAACATTTACTTTTATAGTCATTACGAACTGGTAAATAGAACACACCGATTAAAGAACGCATAGCTCACTCCACTAAACTAGGGATGCAACGAGTACCACGTATAGCCGGCATTCAGAGCCATATTATCTACTAGGCTAACCAGGCTAAAGCATAGCGCTGTCAAAGAAATAGGCGCGAACCAGAATTCGCTTCAAGAATAAGAATTACAAATCTCATATAAATTGGAAATTCCAAAGTCAACGTTTGTAAGGACAACCGACAAACATGAAAACAGCCACTTTAAATGCTCTAAAAAGCTGCACAGGGCAATTACATTGTAATGGCAGCAATATAGTAGGTCAGCATTCTAGTTCTCAGAATCAAGGAAATAAATAAAATGACTAAATTTGTACCGGTGCTCAATTTGGTGGGCACCTTTGCTGCAGAATATTCTCTTTTAGTTGTCAATTTCTTCTTGTTTATAGAAGAAATGGCCATTATTTACTTTGCGCACTTATTGGCTACCACAATAATCAAAATACTGTTGCGCAAATGTTCTACTTGTCATAAAAAAATCACAAAGTTTACTCACTGCAGTTGTGTTAATTACTATCCGACATGTGCCAATCCAAACTTACACTATCTCTGCTAACTTTTCCATGCAAGGGCTTCGGGCATGCGTAATAACGAAACAAGAATAGGTAATAGTAGCCTTAAAAAGTTTTTTACCAGCTCGTTTTCTTAAAAACCGCAAATGCTGTTTTTTGCACTTTAAAAGGATAATATTTCTGGCGCAAACGTCAACATGACACTATTTCTTAAATTATGATTATCAATCTATCTAGGGTAGCTTGGCACGGCTCAGCTGACGTACGCATAGGTGTTGCCAAGTGTAATATCTGTTCGGTTCTAAAATACGGTATCTTGTTGGATACAGCCAGCCATCACTTGATAGATAGATGGTGATTCAGAAATGCTTTGTGTTTATTTAAATAATAAATAATAATATTAATTCGTTAGTTTGGGTTATGTAAGACGCTCGTTTTTTGACGGCCAATATTAAAAGACACAAATGCGCCCTTGTTTGGTTCATTTGGATTAGTTAAGAGAGTAGCACGCGTAGTGCTTTGTTTTGTTACTTTGGGTTCATTTTGATTTTGTGATAGGCGGGGTTGGTCAAGCACGTAGCACGCTCGTCTCAATGCGCTTATTTGGTTAATTAAAGTTAGTTTCGATTGTTTTTGCCTAATCTGAGATTCGGAAGACAAGCGCGCGTAGCACGCTTATCTCTACTCTGGTTAATTAGGGTTAGTTTGGGTTAGCCTGGGTTAGTTTTCGTTAGTCTGGGTTAGTTTTGGTTAGTTTGGGATAGTTTTGGTTAGTATGGGTTAATTTTGGTTAGCATAAGTTGGTTTTGCTTAGTTTGCGATACTACTTTGGTTAATTAGGGTCAGTTCTGTGTTCCTTTAGGTTGGTCTGGGTTAGTTATGGTTAGTATGGGTTAGTTTTGGTTAGCATGAGTTGATTTTGCTGAGTTTGCGGTACGACTTTGGTTAATTAGGGTCAGTTTGGGTTAGTTTTGGTTAGTATGGGTTAGCTTTGGTTAGTCAGGGTTGGTTTTGCTTAATTGGGAATAGTGAAGAGTTAGTTTTGATTGGTTTTAGTTAGTTTGGGTTGGTTTGGGTTAACCAGTACGAGACTGGTAGACAAAATTAAATAGCTCCGCAAAATATCTGAGTAACTAAGGTTACACCCGGGAACATCTTGTAAACCATTTTACTCTGAGCTTGGAGTACCTACAGTTCCATCTCTTTACTTTCAGTCTTTGGTTATTTTTGTAAGAAAGTATCCGCATTTTTTTCAAACTAACACGGATAATTACACCTTGGAAATGTCAATGACAACCAGAGGTAGGGGTGACCTTCGCATCCCATTGCATAATTCAACTTTTTTTAAAAAAGGACCCAACTACAGGGGAATAAAAGCATATAATATGCTACCTAATCATATTAAAGAAATAACCGATCTAAGGAGGTTCAAGTCCAAAGTGACAGAGTTCATCATGGAAAAATGCTTCTACTCATTTAATTTTTAAATTCTTGTAAATTCTTGTTTTAAAACTTGTTTTTATTTTATTTTGTTTGTTAGGTATATGTTTATATTTAGATTTAGGTGTATATCTGTCTAGATTTTTGTGTATCTGTTAAAAACAGTATCTTGTTTTTAATAAAATTATTTGTATTTAGCACTTAGGTTACTTATGTATTCCATGCTTTTCATGTGACGTTGCTTTGTGATTATGAATATCATTTGGTTGGCAATAAAAAGATATTATTATTATTATTATTAATATTATTATTATTATTATTATTATTATTATTATTATTATTATTATTATTATTATTATTATTATATCTTAAGCAACAAACATTAGTATTCCGCACGACTTAGTAGCTACATGCTGATTTATAGATAAATGTAATAGTGCTGTATGATTTGCATAAATCACTTGAATAAGTATGTAACTAATTTGTAACCAAATTGAGACTTACATCGCGCTTATTCCAAGGAATATAAAACCTAAATTCAGAAACGGTCCTTAGAAAAACGATTCTTTTATCGCGTAAAACGCGTTCACGGCACAATATGTTTATAGCATCGTAAACTCAAGAAATAAGTGCAAGCGTTTAAAGTTATAGCCAAAACGCTTTTAGGAACGATTGCGCAGAGGTGTATGGTATTTATAACCAATATTTTACAACCTTCTAAAGATAAGGGTCCATTGTCACAAGTTTTTATTGCAAAAAATATTAAAATTAAAATTAGTGTTACATGTTGTCTTTTCGAGTATTATGTATGCTTCTAAACAATTTATGTATGCCATTATTTATAATAGCTTACGATATTAAAGTCTTAATTGCTTATATTTGTAAAATTCTAAAGCTCTAAACATCATCTTTGTCAACTATTTTAATGTGGTTTGCCATTCTATTCACTATAATCTATAGTTCACATATATTCCAGATAGTACGTTTATCATTGTTTTTATTTCTTTAAAATTATCTTTTTTTTTAAATAAATCTTGATTAATTAATTTTTTTTTGTATAGATTAAAGGCTAAAATATAACTGCTACCTCATCACTCGGTAAACTTAGATTTAATTTGAGTTAATACCCTGGTTTTCGTAAGAATGTTTTTCTTTCGATCTTGCGGTCAATATTAAGTGAATTGGTTGAACCCAGGTAATAATAATAACGTTATGGATTTCGGCCTTTCGAAATACTATTACTTTTCTGGCTAATAGCTGCAGGGACTAGCTTTAGAGAAACTTCTCGCTAGTAACTAACCTGTGTAGCCTTGATTTATCTACTCATACGTTAATTATCTCACTTAATTTCTATTTAAAATGGGATCTGATCAGGAAAAGTAGCTGAAACTTTTACCAGTTCACCAGCAATCTTTGGCGATAAAAGTTGTACTGCTGGAAACTGTTAGGTAACCGTGCATAAAGAAGTTCATACATGGAACGAATGAGCTCCATTTCATCTTTGTTCTTTCGTCTTTTGTATTCAACCCACTAATGGCAGGCAGAGATTTCCTGACCAAACACCCTTCTAGGAATACAACATTTATGAAAGTTTCAATTGATTACACTATAACACGATCCGCGAGTTTTATAATAATCATTAGAGTGTATTATGGTTCATTATATGTGATTCAAATAAAACGTTATCTACAACCATCTCTAAATACACAAAATACTTACTTTACTAGAAAGTAAAATTTTGACATTAACGTCAACACTTCTCGTTTCCATAGTTGGATTGAATATTACGAATTCGTATTATACATTGTATAATGCTCTTACTATCAAAAATATAATGCACATATTATTAAATTACTGTAGATAAAACTCGTTATTTGAGTGGATAAACCAGCGGCAGCAAATGTACGTTTTCTGTCGCTCAGCTTTTTCATTAATATAAAGCGAAACTTTTACTTCGTCTGTTGAGTTATAAAGAAGTATGTTTTTCTTACGTTTAAAGAGTAATTAACATACATTTTATGTTGAATATTTTTGTGCATTTGGATTTTCTTTTATAGTCCGTCTAGAAAGTATACGGAAAAAGGAAAATGCAATTATAATTTGCCGGTACTTTTACAACAAATGGTTCATCTCATTTATTTATGCAACCTCCAGTCGACTTTAAATACTTAACTAAACATCTAGGTACACTCGAAACTAGGTCAACGCCATAATGTTCGGTTATTTCATTCCTATCCAGTTCCTTATTTCATGGCGTTACTCGTTCCACTTTAATCTTCATTAGGTCCCATATATTCTCAATGTGATTACGATCTGATGAGGCTGCTGGCCATGGAATTGTTGCCAAGTGATGTTCTTGCATGTAACCTTGAGAATAGGCAGAAGCATGACATCTTTCATACATTATCCGGATCAACTTTCGCTTAGCTGAAATCAGTTATGTAAGAAACATTTTTTTATTTAGTATAGAGCAACCTCCCCAAATACAAAATCATAAAAAAAAATCTGCGGAAATGTATCATTTTCATTTTTTCGACTCTAGAATAAATGAAAACATGTTTCTGTTTTACATTCTAAATATTTTTCTAAACATAATACCGCGGGAATAAGACATTTTCATTTTTTGAGTTAGTTTGGGTTAGCTTTGGTTAGTTTGGGTTAGCTTTGGTTAGTTTGGGTTAGTTTCGTCTCGTTTAAGCCACTACGCACTCGCGCAAGCGCAAGCCTTTCTTCACGCAAGCCTAGGCGAAACAATTTCGGTTAGCTTGGGTTAGCTTTGGTTAGTTTGGGTTAGCTTTGGTTAGTTTAGGTTAGTTTCGTCTCATTTAAGCCACTACGCACTTGCGTGAAGAAAGGCTTTCTCTATCAAAGAAATGAAAATTACGAATTTCCGCAAGGATATTTTTGTGTGTTTATGTTTAGAAGAATGTGTAAAATGTGAAACAAAAATATGCATTCATGTAACTGATTTCAGTTATTCTAAAGGTTATAATATTCTATTAAAAAATAAAAAAATTATATATTTCCGGAACAAGTTTTTCGTGTGTTTATGTATAGAAAAGTGTTTAGAAGGTAAAGCAGAAATATGTTTTTATATAACTGATTTCAGTTATTCTAAAGTTGGAAAAATGATAATAATGCATTTCCACAGAAAAAAAAATTATTTGCTGTTTAGGGAGGCTTTCATATAACGAAAAAAAAATTTTGTATACATATCTCGTTTCAGCTAAGAGAAATTTTACCCCATTATCCTGCTGAACACACCATTCCTCCTCTGGATATAAAGCATTAGTCGTTTCAAGAAGAAAGCCATTTAGAATGTCACAATACTTTGCGCTATTAACGTTACCATCAACTATATAGAGAGGTCTAGCACCACACTGAGGTGTTGCTACCCAAGCCATTATTTTGAACGAATGTTTAGGTGACTTACACCAAGCTGGAAACAACTTTCGTCAAAACATTACTAGTTTTTTTTTCGAAAATCACTAAAATCTGTTTATTAGATTTGCTAGGTTTCGATTCGCAATCCAATTAGTGTTAATGAACTGCGTTTCCCAAATTTTGTTTTCTTTGTCGAAAGGCCAGATGTAATAATAGGCTCAAATTCGCTTTGACCTATTTAATTTATTACACAACAAATATTTGATATTAAACGTGCGTTTTAGGACAGGACATTGGACATGTTCTTTCTATCTATACTACACAGGAACATTGACACAGGATAAATTCTAATTGTTGCAAGGAAGAATATTGCCTTAATTGGAAAATTAATCTCGCGTGAATTGTGTTGTTGAAACAGGACACAAATATATAATATAATATCGAATTGCCTATATGCCGAAAGACTTAGAAACAAGAAATTTGCACTAAGCCGAGGGTAACGAGGAATGGCAAGGGCCGAAATGGTAAATATACCGAGAAATTGGCATTAAGCCGAGCGTGATTAGATACGAGAGCCACGCTCGCGCAGCGAGTCTCAAGAGAACTACTCGCGTCTGTCTACTGCAATTTTCAACCTTCACGCATGCGTACGTGTTAATTTATTTTTCAAAGTTGTTTTTTCTTGATTTTGGGCATTGCCTTGGGTTAGTTTCCTTTGGTTGCACCCCTGAGCGAGCGAAGCGAACGTAAGGCCACGCGTGAAGTGAAATATTAGAACACCAACACCGGGCTGCTGCCAAATGCGCAGCTCCGAAGGTCGAAAATTTACTATAAGTAGACGCGATTAAGAGAACTTTAAGACTGAGTTTTTTCCTAGGGATGAGGTGAGTGCTAAGGTCGCTTAGCGTATGGAATTAAGTGGGGTAAACGCTTGCTGACATTGGATCCTTCTAGAGGCCATATTTGAAATTAGGTTAGAGTGGAAAGGGTGAATTTCGGTTAACAGAGTGCTGATATTTTCGATCGGAAACTCACAAAGGTTTTTAGGCCAGTTGCGAGTTATATTTTTTTGGAAATTATTTGTGGCTGATTTTGCCGATCTGTCCCTTACGGCGGAGTTCTGTGATAGTTAGTTTAACGGTAATTTCTAGGAAGAATGTATCGTGCTCTAAACGTATTTTATGCTTTTTATTATTTTAACTTAAATATGAATTCAATAGCATTTTATTTGGCAGCCAAAAGGACAAATAATAATAGTCCGAGGATTTTTTTGGTGTTCTTGATATGTGGCCTTGTATTTTCAGTGGCATGTGGCAGTTTCTGGATAAACTTTTATTCTGCGTTGATTTCCAAATCTGTTAGCTAATTTTCGAAATCCTAAGCGTGGATTGTGTCGTCCTAAAACCACCCTTTAAATTGTTTCCGCGAATCTGACGGGGTCTTCCCTAAGCTGGTCTATGCCTCATAATCTGTTCCATTTTACCCTCTTTATTGTTTCATATACTACATTTTTTCCGACCTCAGTTAATTGCACTATTTTTTTTAACCTTTCCTATAGAAATATTCAACCTCTTTTCTTTTTTCTTCGGTCGACATTATTTCACAGATCTTAAGTTTCTTTACAATCGACAATATTTGACAGATGGTGTTATCGTTAGTTTTGTCT
>MU185821.1:0-57451 GCA_016904865.1 Pissodes strobi | reverse complement strand
TGTCCTAATACTCGGACTTTCCCAGCATTATATTTATCACACTTAGGTTTTTTTATTACTATTGTAAACATTCAAATTTGACGATTTTCTGTATGCATACCCTAAAGTTTAAGTAATTGTAATTTTTCAGTTATATTTGTTCTTCCGAAGAAGACACAGTGTGTTTGTTTCATTTCATAGTTTCAATTAAAATGGCTAATTCAGTTTTTTCTCCAGTGAAACGAGCGAGCAAATGTCCATTTTCTGTTAACGAAAAGAATATTATTCTTAATGTATATGACGCTCTCAAACATCAAAATCCTCTGTATAGCGTTGATACTGTGGTGGAAATGTGTTCGCAAATGACGGGTGTTTCAAAAACGTCGATATATAAATTAAGGTGTGAACGAAAAACTGGAGCTGTAAAACCACCTATACCATCTTCAGGAAGAAAGACGGTGCCTATCGATGAAGACTACAAACTTATAATTAGAAGAACAGTACATTCCTTTTATTTTAATAAGGAAATACCAACCATCGACAAAATTTTAGGAGCCTTGAAGCAAGACCAAAATATGTCTCCAACGATAAGCAGGAAGAAATTGTGGACAACTTTAAAACAAATGAATTTCATCCACCTAATTCTGTGATAGTGATGGACAATGCGAGTTATCATTCCAGAAAAGTTGACAGAATACCAACTAACTGAAGATTATTAAGCATTTGACACGCCGCCGGGTCGGTGACGCGGCAAACCAAAACACCTGGTAGTCATAAAACTAATAGATGGGTTTGTATTTTGTGTTCCGTTTTTATTACAGATTAGGTAAAATTTCTAAGGAAGATTTTAAGACCCATCATGTTTGGAAAAACCTACTTTATTTAGTATATACCTACCTATTTATTTGTTCTATGCATTTTGTCAGTTTAGTTGCGATAATCTATTCACCGAGTACGTAACAATATGTCTTCAGCTAAGAGAAAGTTTTTGAGTTGGAAGAAAAAATAGCAGTGATAGAGTCGTCTGAAAAAAATAGTTATACCGTGCGAGTTTTGGCCGAAAAATTTCAAATAGGAAAGACTTAAGTTAGTGACATTTTAAAGAAAAAGAGCGAACTGAGAAAGTGTATAGTGAAAGTGGAAATCTGCAACAAAAGAAGCGGATTAAAACTGAAGGTGCTGCCATCGATTCTATAGTGTATGACTGGCTTTGCAAAGTAAGGAGTAAGAACATTCCATTCCGCAATGAAAAGTGCACTGGCGGCAAATCTGCTAAAGAAAGACTCACAGTATTATTGTGTGCAAACCTAAAGGGAGAAACAGAAAGACCTTTGGTGATTGGTAAAAGTAGAAATCCGCGATGCTTTAAAAATTCTCATGTTGATAAGCTGCCGATCGATTGGTATTATAAGAAGAAAGCCTGGATGACCCGAGATATCATGATAGACTGGCTTCACAAATTTGATAGGAAAATGTAACGTCAAAAGAGAAAAATTATCTTGTTCTTAGACAATGCAACATCCCACCCAGATATTCAGCTAACCAACATATCGCTAGTTTTTTTGCCACCCAATACTACAACATATTGTCAACCGCTTGACCAAGGAGTAATAAAAAACTTTAAAACCCTATATAGAAAGTATTTGATGAGAAGAATGTTATCATCTATAGAATGTTCTATATCAGTGGCTGAATTGGAGAAGTCCATAACGGTTGCTAACGCCTTAATTTGGATAGTTGCAGCATGGAAAAACGTTCGGTGCGGATTTCTTAAGACAGATAGTGATGCAGAACAAATTGAGGAAATTCCAGAGGTAGAGGACCCAGAAGACGATTTACCATTATCAATATATTGCTATTGCAAAGGTAATGGAGTTGACAATTTTATTAACTACGTGAAGATCGATGTGGCTTTATTAACGGAAAATCCAGAAGTCGACTTAGCCTAGTTGTGTTAGTGATTATAAAGAAAATGAACAGACGTCCAATACTTCTGACACTGACAGTAACGATGAACCACAAAATACTACAACTACTGTTGCTAATATAAGTGATGCTTACGAGAAATTAAGAGGCATAGAACTATTTTTTATATCTAAGGGTGATGAAATAACAAGTCAAAAAATTTCAGATGTAATTTTGCATGTTAAATCAGAAATTGTAAAAAATAATGTTCAAAAGAAAAAACAAACTAAAATTGATGATTTTTTTAAGAAGTAATATTTTGTACACAGGGTATAAATAGATATTATATTATTATGTAATAGGTTTGAATTTGTTTTCTTATGTAGAATCACCCCTAAAATTATTGGATGGAATTTAGTAACAACTCTACACAACGGACGCCTCTCCACACCGGACAATTACTTTTTCCCGTCCATGTCCGTTGTGGAGAAGTTTCACTGTATATATATATATATATATATATAAAGCGCTAAACTTTTGGGGATGCAGTCAAAAACAGGAAAGGCCAATTGGGTAAACTCTTTATTACTTAGTCAAGCTTCGAGGACAATCTTCCTCATCATCAGGACTTACTAAAAGGTAAAAAACACATTGCAACGGAAAACCACAATCAAAAATATTAAAATTTTTTCAACTTACCAATGCGAGTTAACATATAACTATTATTTGCATTGTTAAGTTATGAAATGTATAAAAAATTTAAATAGGATGAACATAGAATATAAAATTAGTTAACATGCACATTTTTAAAACCATCCTTGCTAAAACAGGTATTGTTTGACGCCTGACAGTTCTGGCAGACAGATGACAGGTGGACAGGAACAGCCCTAGAAACAGACGTGATTGCAGGGAACTGCGAAGGAACAGAATAGAACCGAGGTGCGCGGAACACTGAAAAAGTAGACAGTCTGTGGAAATGATTCCATTTATGCGGTAATTGTAAGAGGCAATTCCTGTTCAGATAATGACTGGAATTTATCCTTGTGAAGTTTAAGAAGGTAATAGTAAATGGAACTTAAGTTTTGGATGTCACTCTTTTTATTCAGGCAATAGGGAACTTGAACATTTTTTTTTATTTCTTTAATATATTTGCCTACCTATAGAGACAGCACACACCAAATATCAGCCCTCAAATCGCAATATTTAATTTGCAATAAACAATTAAAGTTGTGACCGCAAGCTATTCATTTTAAACGACACGTGACGTCATGCCGCTCGTTCGATCGAAAGGCAGTCATTGACATATTATCATAAAATGTCAGTAAAGGCAGTACGGCAGCTACAAGTATTTAAATATTTACGTTTATTACTGCTTGTCGTTGAATTGCCAGGGTGTTTGTTATAATTCGTGTTGATTTATACTTTAATCTGAAAGATTAAGACTAAGATAGTAAGTCAGTTAGTTTTAACACCGCGAACTTCAGCAAGAGAACAACTTCTGGCGTTTTTTATGTAAAATACCAACATAAACATATCCACCAGTCATTTTGAAAGATTTAAGACCTTCCCTGCTCTGCCGTCCGTCAGGCGCGACGACAAACGAGCTACTTGACGTCACAACCGGTCCTAGCCATAATTTGAATTATGCAGTTATTAATTGCTTATATTTATTATACAAAAATTAAAAAAATAGCTTTTTTGTGAACTGTGGTTCTTTTAATAGCATTAGATTATGTTTGTGAGTAATATTTTTCAAATTTAATTTTGATGCAAGTTCCCCATTATCGGTATTTTTAATATTAACCATTTCCAAAAACAATCTCTTATAGTAATTATTAGCTTTCGCCAAGATTGTTGCTTCGTTAAAATTAATGGTGTGACCCTCCTTAGTGACATACTCCGGGGCACACGATGAGACCAATCTCATGCAATCACTTCTGTGAGAGATAATGCGGCCATTGAGATTTCTTGATGTTTGGCCAACGTAAACTGAATCACAATCGTTACAAGGAATCTTATAAACTACATTCCAGTTTTCCTTGGTTGACAAAGGTGTCTTAGTCTTGCTGTACAAATTAGAAATTATCTTTACCTGTCTCTTGGCACACTTTGACGTCAGTTGTCTTGAAAAGGTTAATAAGATGTGGTGTGAGATTTTCAACATAAGCCACAACTGAGAAACGAGTGTTAGTATTGTTAATACTGTTCTCTGTATTTATTGGTTCGTTATCAGAAAGACGTAAAGATTGAGATGCCAAGGGTCGGCTCGGTTGTAAGAAAAAAAATTCTGGAACAGCATAGCTTGTGTCAAAAAGAAACTTGTTGACAACCTTTTCTGGGTAAGAGTTTTCCAGCAATATGGCCTTGAGAGCTCTGAGAGCTGAATCTCTGTGTATTGGATGAGAAAGCTTTATCGCTCTACTTTTCATGCCCAAAATCAGGTTTACCTTCATTTTGAAAGGATGATAAGAGCTGTAACTTATAAACCGGTTTGAGGCCATCGGTTTTCTGTACCAAATAGTTCTCAATACGTTGTCGTCAGGATTCACGTAAAATCTTATATATAGATGTTAGCCCGACTCCTGTCATTTGCAAACACATTTCAACAATTTTAACCACACTAGAACTAGGCTGTTGATGTTTAAGCGCATTGTACACATTTAAAATAATAATTATCCTTCGCATCTTCGCCGTCCCTCATTACACTTTGTAGTATACAACTTTTTCCCAATCGGTACAATTTTTAAAGAAGTTATCTAAAAACATGGTGATTCAGCCGACCCTGGCTAGCCGCTCGAGCTTATCGCCTTGATGCGTCATTACAATTTTGTACCGATCGGTGACAAGCAAGAATCCGTAAATCGGTTCTTTCTTTTGGTTTTAAGAAGAAAAATGCCTAGAAATCGTATTTCAAGTACAGTGTATGTGTCTCGGTATGTGTAGTGATATGTCTTGCTCGCAAAGGAGGCGAAAAAAGGGAGCAATATTCATCGGAAAAAGCGAATCAGGGGGTGAGTACACATAAGATTATATGCCAAAATTTCAAATGTACGTAAATACCTGGTGCTCTTATATATATAAAAACAGAAACTATCTCTCGTATAAAAGCATGATGTGTATAATACTAAGCTACCTTAGTATTATGAATAAATATGACACTTGTAACCCTTAATTTTTTACCTAATAAAATTAAAATGGAAAATACTCTCAAACTTCTAAAACTAACTATATTAGAATAAAGTAGAGTGCGAACGGGTTACAGTCAAAAATTACTAACAAACTGTTATTTATATACGAGGGCATGACAAAACATTGTTACATTTGTCGTCTGTGCACAATTATACACAGAATCAAACAATATATTCGGAATTGAAATATATTATATCGAAATGAATATAAATAATAAGCAAAAGTTAACGATACGAGCTATTCGAATCGTTCTCTAGTAATCTCGTCTAATCGTAATCGTACATCCTACCAAAGCAATACTATTCAATCACAAAAAGTGGTTACATAACACAATCAAAAGGCTGACTAAGGAAATATACCGGTTGGCATGCACATTTATTAATGTTTTACATAGAATAAAACGTTTTTACCATATAAAGGAATATAAAAAATAGAAACTAATGGTTATAATGCCTTCGTATTATTATCACGTTTTCGATAATTGATCCCCTTATGGGCCACATGTGGGACTATAAACTACAATTCGATTTGATGCAAATATTGCAAAAAACAAAAAACTAAAAGTTATATTTAATCATGATCCACTTATCTACAGGATAATAAGTAAAACTTAAAAATCAAATATTATCATAATAATTTCAAAGGATATTCATAGCCACAATACTAGAGAGTTTATAAGAAATCGTACTGTTATTATTACTAAAATGTAATTATCCCCAATACCAGTGTTAAAAACACTGTCTAGAGGATTAAGGACTATGTATACTGTAATTATTGTTATTACTGCATTAATAAATAATTTTCAAAAAAAAAAAAAAATTAAGTAAGTCGAAGAGTGTCCTTTTCTTACGAAATTAACCATTAAAAACTAGCCACAAAGGCAAGCTGACACATAATTTCGGAGCGACTAAAACCCAAGTTGGGTATTATTATAGCTTTGCATGCCCCACCGTTCGCTTTGCTCGCAACGGGGGATCAATCAACAAGAACTAACCAAGTGCTAACCAAAACTAACCCAAGGCTAACCCAAAGTAACCCAAAATTAAGGGAAAAAGGTAAATTAATAGAAAGTTTGCTAGGACGTAGACATGGATTCGTGTCGCATCGCGCGCAGTATTTTGGATTACAACTCGGGATTTAGCCGCTCGTTATAAATTTATCGGAATGTTATCGTTCGGCTTTGTCGAAGCGATGTATACCGGAACGCATTATTTTTAAACAATTCGTGTTGATATGAGCCGACCGGTGAGGGAAAAAATTGGAGTAAACATTGCTTGCAGGAGATGTTAATAAATAATATCAATACCTATTTACAAATTCGCATTTGCAGATGCGAATAACTTTAATTAAAATTGGCCTTCACATTTTGCAGATGTGAAGGGCCCCCAACAGCCTCCACGTCAGTAGGTGTATTATGTTGGAGTGGATAGAGGCACACTATATCCCTACATTTGCCGATGTAAAGGATATATGTATTGACAAAAATAAAACTGTATAGTGCTATGTATTTGCAGATACAAACACAAATAACCACCAAAAACAAATAACCACCATACTATTGCAACCCTCTTACATAAAATCATTGCATTGGAGGTAGCGAATTATTACACTCTTGGTTTCTGTTCAAAACAGAAATTACAGTATTTGCAGATACTGTAAATATGCAAAAAAATCGTTGGATTTGCAGATGCAGACGAAAGCATAACCAGGGTTAAGCAGCAAGCAAAAAGGTGAATAGTTCGTTGTATTAGCAGATACAATCGATCGTACCCACTGTCTGCAATTGCAGTTGCAGGTAGTGAACACATTCATGAACCTATTTTTCTGTTCAAAAACAGAAATTGCAGCATTTGCAGATGCTGTAACTAGGCTAATAGATCGTTGCATTTGCAGATGCAATCGATATAATAAGTAGCAAAACCAAGGAAAATCTTTTGCATTTGCAGATGCATTAGATGATCCTCTCACGCTAGCGGAGGAAATAACTTATCCGAATCAAGACTTACCAACATCAGAAGCACCAGATGGTCCTGAACAAAGTAAAGACCACGCTTTGTTAATAGGCAAAAAAAAAAACGAGGAAATCATACCTGCGAGGCCAGAACTACATACTCAGATAGATAGTTTTTAGATGGTACAATCACGTATTAAAAGGACTAAAAGATAAAAAAAAAACAAACAAACAGTATGATAGAGAAGTATCCACCAGCTGCCAACTGTAATGTCCTCAGACCATCAAAATTAAATCTCAAAGAGAGTACTAAATCCTGCCAAGACAACTACGGTATGAATTACAGAAACAGCTATGGTCCGTGGGATTAGTGCCTTAGCCCTCCCTTTCAATAATTTAATTAGCCAACCGTCTGAACTAGAATTATACGTTCAAAATTGGCAGAAATTAAAGGTAAACAGTTCAATAATAGAGTGGGTACAGGATTATAAAATGCCTTTCAATAGGACACCACTCCGGTTAGCAAAATAGAAGACTACATAGGACGGCAAAAAATTTTATTTCAAAATACGCATTCTTGGGGAAAACTGATCTTAAAGATGCATATTTCCTTATCCCTATGCACAGTAGTCAAAAAAGTTGTTAAGATTCGTTTTTTGCAACGTATTATACCAATTTAATTGTGTTTCATTTGGTTTATGTACAGCTCCATATCCTTTCACAAAACTGAAACCAGTTGTAAGATATGTAAAATTAAAGGGTATAAAAACTGTACTCTACTTAGTCGATTGGCTAGTTATTGGTAATTCAAAAGAGAGCTTAAAAGTATAAATAAAATTACACAAACATTACAAGATTTAGGTTTTATATAAATTCTGAAAAAAGCGTAGTTATTCCCGCGCAACAATGCTCATTTTTCGGGGTTATACAAGAGAAAAGATACCTACTGGCAGAACAGTCTACCATCTTTTA
Organism: Pissodes strobi; assembly: GCA_016904865.1. Lineage (NCBI taxonomy): Eukaryota > Metazoa > Arthropoda > Insecta > Coleoptera > Curculionidae > Pissodes > Pissodes strobi. The sequence goes on along the minus strand of MU185821.1, from coordinate 49,455 downwards.
CCCTGAAAAATACCTACTCACATCTCCTTGCAGAGAGAAACAACCATTGTGGAAGAAAATTTCCCTGGCTGTAGGGAAATTAGGAAGTCTCCTGAGAAATTAAACTGATTATTTTTTTATTGCAAACTATAGAACAGTGAAAAAGAAATCGATACGTATTTTTTATTTCCACTAAGATGAATATTACAAGTGCTATACCAGTTTTTAGTTTTGTATATATAGATATACTATGCATGGTGTGACGTAACAATTCATGTGTATTATCACGTCATAAGCACATCTCACGGCGTTGTATCTGCTTCATTTTTTGGCTTATAGAAAAAAGAAAAACACGTGTTCACTTATTTTTCATGGGCTATCAAAATAAGCAATAATAATAATAATAATAAAAAAAATAAATAAATAAAATAAAAAATTGATGAAACTTCCTTATTGTCAGGAGAGCCTTTCTATAACAAAGCGTACCTCATGAAGCGATAAAAGTGATTATTTATTCATTGACAGATAGCGCCCTCAAACAATTCGGAAATACTTACAATAAATGGGGGAATTTGTAGTTTTGTAAACACCAACAAATATATACCAAAACCGTAAACTTATTGAGCTCCTAAATATTCAGTTGTCTTCGGAGTCATCCTACTCTACCATGAACTCACACAAATCTGCACTTTCTCCAATATTGAATATTAAACAAAAGACGAAGCGGTTATAAAAGGGATTCTCAATGGAACATTTAACATAAGACCCCCAAATCCAAAGTACTCAATTACTTACTTGGGATTCCTACCCAGGTATACAGCGCTTAAAGAGCATGTACCTTCACGAATCATTAAATCTACAAATCTAACTTTAAAGCTAGTATCACTCTTAATACTAATAACGGCACACCGGCACACTGACAACCCGGAAGTAAAAATAGACATTATTTTTAAATATGAATACATAATTGAAATCAGATTCCCGGATAAAATAAAAGCAGGTGGCTTAAACAGGCTTCAACCTAATTTGATATTACCTTATTTTATCAATCAACCTGAACTATGTATAGCCACACTATTAGAGACTTACATAGAACGCATAAAAGGAAAAAGGGTGCTACCAGTCAATAAAAGGTGAATAGTTCGTTGTATTAGCAGATACAATCGATCGTACTCTCCACTGTCTGCAATTGCAGTTGCAGCTAGTGAACATACCTATTTTTTCTGTTCAAAAACAGAAATTACGGCATTCGCAGATACTGTAAATATGCTAATAGATCGTTGCATTTGCAGATGCATTCGATACCACAAGTAGCAAAACCAAAGAAAATGTAATACTCACTCACAAAAAGCCTTATCACCCAGACAGCAGTCAAACCATTAGCAGATGGGTCAAGTTAATACTAAGAGCCAGCAGTATAAACACGGAAATCTTTGGGGCACACAGCACGCGACACGGGGCAACTTCAGCAGCTCAAAGAATTGGAGTTACATTACAAACCATTCAGAAGACAGCTGGCTCGACAGAAAAATCAAAAGTATTCTCAAAATTCTATAACAAACTTGGCGTGGGTAATCCCACTTGATTTGCATCTTGTTTACTGAACCATAATTTCTAAAGGATCATATAAATATGGAGCTACAATTATAACTTACTTACCAACTTGTTATCATATTACATAAGAATATTGGTATAGTATTAAAAATAAGTTAAAGGTTAATATCAGTTAAGCGTTAAACATGATATATGTACCTTCATATGTGTGTTATTAAATCTAATGGTTATAAATTTGAATTTTAGTTTATAAAAAGGCCTTACAAATCTAGGACTACAGAAAATTCGCAATTTTCAGTTAATGTAGATTACATCGCAAATACTTTAAACATCTACAAAGTGTAATGAGGGACGGCGAAGATGCGAAGGATAATTAAAAGATCAATCGACTTACCTGTAAGGAAGATCGATCGGAATTATCCGAGCATCTTCGCCGTCCCTCATTACAAACCCACCCAGTCTTTACCTTCTCCCTTTCACCCCAAATGCAATGTAATCAAAAATCTCACGAACCAAAATTGTAATGATGCATCAAGGCGATAAGCTCGAGCGGCTAGCCAGGGTCGGCTGAATCACCATGTTTTTAGATAACTTCTTTAAAAATTGTACCGATTGGGAAAAAGTTGTATACTACAAAGTGTAATGAGGGACGGCGAAGATGCTCGGATAATTCCGATCGATCTTCCTTACAGGTAAGTCGATTGATCTTTTAATTATTTTCTCGTTAACTGATAAAGGACAATTGGAAATTCTCTTCCCTGGGGAAAACTGAGAACTTGCCATTTTTACAGTTTTCGGTATGAACCGGTCTCGATCGTCTTACAACAAATACTAAACATGAACAAGCTAAGGGCCGGAAATATCCAATAGGCACATCATAAATATCAATTCAGGTATCATCATTTACAAAATATGCAGGTGGATGGTTAGATTTTTAACATTTTAACATCTTGATTTAAGGAACGCCCATGGAAAGTCTGTTAAGTTTCTAGCGGACAATAATTTACAACTTCGCAGCATTTCCAAATAGACTATAATAATATTTGAATAAAAGCGTAAATAAACTTAAGAAACGAGAATTAAATATAAACTATACTACTTATTATAATCATATTATGTGACGTGACGTATAATACAGGTTGTCCGGATTTCGTTGTTATTGCAAGATATCTCGGTTATCAGTGGAGACAGGTCGCTACTTTTTTGTGAAACAAAGGATGCCGCAAATATTTTTCCTTACATTTCTATCGAAATAAATATTATATGTTTATTTTTGAAAAGCTATCAGAGAATGGAACTATTTCATTAAAAAAAAAAGTTTGGGCATTTAAACGGTGCCTTTGAAAAAAAGTAACCATGCCACTGGATTCTACGGAAAATTCTCTATTAGAACCAGTTTTCATCGTTTCAATAAGTTGTAAGATAGCTGAGATATAGAAAGGGCCTGAAAAGTGCAAAGTTTTTACTTCATCCTGTAGATCGAAAACTAAGTAGGCTACTAAAACTCTGATTTCGGCATCTTTTGTTTTATAGAAAGGTAGCGCTATGACCTGCAAACAGCATCCGCCTGCCTCCAATAATAACCGGAATGGCCTGCAATAACAACCAAATGGGGACACTCGGTACATACAATGCCGTATTTAAATTTAAATATTATCTATCTGCTAGAAGTTCCTAGGACAGAAATAATTAATTCAGCAAAATGTAAACATTTGCGAGAATGCATCATTAATGATTCGATTTTAATATAATGTATACTATACTACTTTCTTAAAAATGATGTAAAATGACATAAATATGTATTAATTAAGTTTATACATATGCATTAAATATAAATATTAAACATGCAGGATATTGGGTAATTTTAAAACCGTGTTCGCTTTTAAGAATATATAATTAACCAATTAAAGTTATTTTCCTACGACAACATAACTGATATATTCACAGGATTCTAAAAAATTCACTAATAATCAATTCAACGTAACGAAATAAGTAGTTGTTTGTGAATGCAAAATTTCTGTTTTCAAAGAAAAAACCTGATAGTTTGAATAACAAGACTACGAGAGATCGTAATCCGTATCAATTGATTAAAATAACTTGAGAGTGGTTTCTCCAAGGATATTAAGACATATATACAGGGTGAAAAAGACAAAAATTAAAATTATTTATTTAATTCTTCCAAATATGACAATTATATATTTATGAATCATCTACTCCACTGCATGGGGAATTATTAGCACGGTATAAATAAGTATATACGGTAGGTTCACTCAAGACAAATTTCGAATTTCGCCGACAGTTTTTACCTGCAAAGCGAATCCGGATCAATCTCGTTCGCGGCCAGTTGTGGCTACACTACGAGGGAGAATTTACGGTCAGTGTGCAAACGCCTTGATATTCTGTACTGTTGGGTCGCGTTGAATTAAATAATTATTAAGATCGTTACTATGGCGAGATATTGTGGTGCGGATAATTATTGTATTACAAAAGTGGGTGACGGATTTTAATTTTTTTAGATGCCCCAAAGACCCTATCAGTTAAGATTTATAATAATTTTTTAATAATATGCAGTTTTTCAATTACACGTATAATCGGTTTAACAAATATGTCTTTATTAAAATTTTGTTATTTATCTAAATATGGATAAGGACAATAGTGAGAAAAGAAAACAAGTACGGTGAAAATTAAATGCCCGTCACTACTAGCGTGAGCAAAAATCCGTTTATGTTTTAATAATTGTGAATTTTTCACATGACTTTTTGTGTTTTTAAAGCAACTCTTATATTTTAACATTGAAAATGTTTCTATTATCCTAATAGGTATAGGACCTCAAATCGTGAAAAAGTGCATGCTACATTTGACACATGACATCATACGCGTGTGAGATCGTTTTAGTTTATTTACTTAAACTTAAATTTGATTTATAAGGTATCAGAATCGATTAAAATGACTAAAATAAATTGGAATTAACTGAAACTCACCGAAGGTTGATTGAATGACTAACCAAAACTCGCCAAAAGTAACCAATACAGGCTTAAACGTACCGGTACAAGTTACGAAAATTAAATTAAGTTAAAACTAACCAAAACGAATGGAATTTTAACGACTAACCAAAAACATTAAATTTGGTTATAACGTATCGGAACCTATTCAAATGACTAAAATAAATTGGAACTATCTGAAAGAATCGAAAGTTGATTGAAAAACTAACCAAAAGTAACTAAAAGCACCAAAAAGGGCTAAAACGTATCGGAACAGATTAAAAATATTAAAGTAAGTTGAAACTAACCCAAAGTAACCGAATTTAGGCGACTAACCAGAAACATTAAAATTGGTTATAGGTAAAGTACGGAATCGGTTCAAATTACCGATATAAATTGAAACTAACTGTAATTAACAAAAAGTTGATTGCACGACTAATCAAAACTGGCCAAAGTAACCAAAAGCACTAAGGACTTAAACCTATCGGAACAGATTAAAAATATTAAAGTTAGTTGAAACTAACCCAAATTAACCTAATTTTGGCGACTGACATAATTTTACCAAAAACATTTAAATTAGTTATAATGTATAGGAATCGCTTCAAGTCAGTAAAATAAATTGGGAGCTAACTGAAAGTAACCGAAAGCTGATTGAATGACTAGCCAAAAGAAACTAAAAGCACCGAAACCGGCTAAAACGTATCGTAATAGATTAAAAAATATTGGAGTAAGATAAAATTAACCCAAATTAACCGAATTTTGGCGACTAACCTTAACTAACCAAAAACAGTAAAATTGGTAATAACGTATTGGACCTGGTTCAAATGACTATAATAAATTTAAACTAACTGAAATAAACCGAAAGTTGATTGAACAACAAAACTAACCAAAAGTAACCGGAAAAGCGAAACCATAAATCAAAATAGATTAAAAATATTAAAGTAAGTTGAAACTCACTTAAATTAGCCGAATTTCGGTGACTAACTACAATTAACCAAAAACATTAAAATTAATTACACTCGTAACGTATTTGAACCCGTTCAAATTCTAAAATATATAAAAATCAACTAAAACTAACAGAAATCTGATTGAATGACAAACCAAAACTAATCAAAAGCAACCAAAAGCACTAAAACGTATCGGAATAGGTTACAAAAATTAATGTAAGTTAAAACTAACCAAGACGAGCAGATCTTTGGCGACTAACCAAAAGTAACGAAGAACACTAAATTTGATTATAACGTATCGGAGTCGGTTCAAATGACTAAAATAAATAGGATCTAACTGAGACTAACCGAAAGTTAATTAAACGGCTAAACAAAACTAACTAAAAGTAAGTAAAAGCGAAAGAACGGGCTAAAGCAATTCGGAATAGGTCAGAATTATTATCTACCGCAACGTCATGGCTAGTTATATATTAATAGATTTTCCTATCTACAAGTGGAGGGTAATTTTTTAGGTCCTCATATCGGCACCTTTTTTTATAATTATGTTAAAAAATATTATAATGTTAAAAAGGCATTTCTTTAATTTCAGTTAGTTTTAATTGATTTTATTCACTTGAACCGACTCCGATACGTTACAATCAAATTTAATGTTTTCGGTTAGTTTTGGTTAGTCGCCAAAATTCGGTTAATTTAAGTTAATTTTAACTTACTTTAATATTTGTAATTTGCCCGATACGGTTTAGGCGTTTTTGGTGCTTTTGGTTAGTTGTTCACTCAACTTTCGGTTAGTTTCAGTTATAGTTCCAATTTATTTTAGTAATTTGAACCGGATCCAATACGTTATAACAAATTTTAATGTATTTGGTTAGTTTTGGTTAGCTGCAAAAGTTCCGATAATTTGAGTTAGTCTTACTTTAATTTTTTTAATCTGTTCCGATACATTTAGTTCTTTTTGGTGCTTTTCATTACTTTTGGTTAGTTTGGGTTAGTAGTTCATCACGCATATGACATCATGTGTGGCAAATGTAGCATGCACTTTTTCGCAATTTGATGCCCCATAACAGCAAAACAAAAAAAAATTCAATGTTAAAAGTACTACGGCAGACGTAGCGCGATGAGAGAAATTCTCACAAAAGCAGCTTGTTAAAGAGGACGCCAAATAAGTCAGCTAGAGTAGTGGAGGACAACTACGTCCGCAAAGCCATCTCCGAAAATTGACGATTTCGCGGAAAATGTGAGAGAAATACTCGTAGCGCGAGTAATGAAGTGTTTAGACTTTTAAGAAGCTATAAATTTACTTTACTAGCTTAATTTGTCCTTTTTATATTTAAATTACCACAATATTCCTCAGGTACTTTGAACCTTCTGCTTTATACATGTTTTAATAGATGAATCAAGTTACAAACTGTCAAATAAATTATTTAAATAGGTATTACCTTTATTTATAATGTTTTTGAATTTAGTATACGTTACTAATTTGTATAACTTTATTACATAGTTTTATTCATTTGAATCACGTATTAAAAATTACCTTAATAGCCCTTTGAAATATCGTGTATCAAATAATAACCGAGGAAATAATTTTGCATCAGCTAATACTTTTTGAATCTCCCCTCACAGACTGCTCGCTGCTGCAGGTAGGGTAAAAACTAATTTTTTTACCGTGCTGCGGCTTTTGCGTTTGATCCAAAAACATCAAACGATTTTTGCTAAGTGAATCTACTCGATATTATTTGTACTCTGTTATTAGTATCTAGAACAGCCTTAAATTAGTTCAGTGAATAATGGAACAATTGATTTATTTCTTACATTTAGGATCCAAACAGATTCGAATGTTCTAAAAGCGATATTACATTTTACAGTTAACTTTCTTGTTTTTCGCACTAGGAGAAGATGTTAATGACAAAAGTTGCAGAGATTTATGTAAACTACTTGCAACATATATCTTCATGTATACAGCATTCATATGTCTTAATTGAGCCGTTTTCGACTTATTAACGATTGGAAAGTCAATCAACATCTGGCTCAATTAATTTAAAATATCACATTGATCAAACATATAGAATTTGCCAATTAACAGAATTAAGATGTTGATATTTATTTAACCCTAAACAAAATTTAAATCAACGTTGAGAGGTTGACAACAATAAAATATCAGCTTAAACTTTAGGCTGTTTTTAAACGTTGTTAATGCAAGAGGCAGAAGGTTAGTTTGCTTTAACCCTATCAGTTGTGCGTTAAATATTGGAACGTGACATCTTATCCAATAGCCAATAAACTGTTTGTTTGCAAGAATCGAATGTACCGCACTCGCAACAACATGACTGCGACGATAGCGATGAGAAGGACGTAGTTTACCGGTCTTCAAATTGCCTGACTTTTATTTATGTGATTATCTAGTTCAAGAATTAGTGGCACCTGGCAATTCTCTCATCATTCATTGGCTGTGAATACAACGTGATAATTCGCCTTCTCTATATCTGCATGTCGAGACGCTGCTTACCTGTGTTTCGTTTTTCGCTTCCTCTAATTTTCATATTCCATCTTTTCATTCTTTTCCAAGGCACTATAGCTAAATCACGATTGTTAAACTCGAAAACATTTAATTTTACTCCACCAAAACAGGACAGAGTACATCAACACACCAGTACACACTGAATTAATCAGCCAGTGGTATCAATCAATGGTCACAGTGCTGGAGTACTGTAAGCAGTGACATAAACTCGCCTCTAGTGATCAGGCGTTATAAGCTCTCCTGGCAATTGAGCGGGCCTTATATCGTTTGTTTAATATTTTAGAATGTCTAATATTTCACTTCTCGCATGGCACTCCACTCGCTTCGCTCGCCCCGGGGGCACAAGCAAGTACAACTAACCAAAGGTATACCTAAGATCAAGAAAAAACAACTCTCATTTTCGACTGACGCGTGCGCACTGTTATAATCCAATTATAACTCTCTCTTTACCGCTTGTAATCTAGTTAAATCTACTGCTAAATTCTGATTTGAAATTGGACGCGTTGTTCAATTTAAAGATAAAAATACTCGGCAGATGGCGCTGAACGACAAATTGCTATCAAATTAAGAATTACCAAAAAAATAAACTATAATCAGATGTATACCTTGAAATTCGGTCAACACCAGTCTTCGTAATAGTTCTACCAGCACTACCTGAAAACAAACACCTAGGCTAGCTCAGCTCAGGGTGGTTCGAGGTTTATCTCTTGCCACTAACAAGTTCCAAAATAATGTAGCTGGATATGGAATTAAATCAAAATAGGTTAAAGTCCAAGTCGTGGTTGGACGCCACCAAGTTTACTTTTGTTGGCTAAGCCCTATCGTTGTTTATACGGACACAGTGAAAAATAAACTTGGAAATAAAAGAAACGGAAAGTATCAAATTAAGTAAATAATTACCTGTCATAGTCTACGCTACCTGCACACAGTTCCGCACAAGATCTGGATTCTAAAATTCACACAAAATAACAACAGAAAAGTGAGGCCAATACTTTTATTTTGGAGAAAAATAAGCCTTATAAGAAAATTCACTATTTACAACATACTTTCTAACTAGACACACCCTCCTGTCAACTTGACAGTCTAAATTAGAATTTTGAAAGGTGTCAACTAAAAGGTATTAAAATTTTTGAGAATTCACTTCCCCGTAACGCTCTGCTGTAACCAACAACCTAGACGGTGATAAAAGTTACCGGACTTTATCACATAAACTATTCTAAGTTAATTCAACTCGGCTAGAATAGCGTTTCCATAAGCCCGAGTTGCAAGTTTCAAACAGCAACCGAATCCCTCAAAAATGCTATGTTACGTTTTAATATCAATTCCAAAATTAAAAAGGAAAAAATAGAATGAATAAACTCCCTCGGTTATAAAATGCACTAGAGATTATCCATAAATCTAGTACCCGAAAGAATAAAATATTGGAACTATGCCGGCGTAGCTACACTTCACAAAAGGTATTATATAGTGAATTGAGATAATTGTTAATATACTAAAGAAAATATTAAAGCTGTTAAAAATACTGTTTGAATACTAAATTTTGTTTAAATTAAAAGTCTCTACAGCGAAGTTAAAAATTCTGGCACATCAATGACAGGTAAACCTTATTGTTGACTAAAAATAAAAACTTATCTTGGTAAGGGACCTCCTGTAAAACTATGTCCATAAATTGTCCATCATCTTTCTCTGTAAATCCAATACTAATGAGTAGCCTAATTTCGTCAGGTTCCAAGAAAAATGTAGTTCTTACAGTCCTACAGGGAATCCGCAATTAGAACTCCGCAACTAGAACCCTAAAACGGAAATTAATCCATAAAAGCAACCTAACATGAAAATAACGGAAATGCCAAAACTCGGCCCCAATAATCTAATTGAAATTCTACATTCAAAACAACTTAAAACATCTTACCCATAACTGGGGTTCACCAAAACCTGGGTATCTCGAAGAAATAATTGAGATTATTGCCATAACGGCGTTTGGTAGAAATTACTTCTTCTACAAAACAATTTTAGATGAAATAGGCTGGGGGGTGCCTCTATTTCATCTAAAAATGGAAAACTACTTCTCACCTAGGAAATTTTCTTCGGCTAATGACGAAAACAAAAGACTCACAGAATCAACAATAACCGATTCTTCTGTTTTCCCTCATCCTACTAGATTAATAAACAGAAAAAAAATCTGCAATCACGTCAAAATCTATCGACTGCCATTCAACTAAAATCCTTAAATGACAATTTCAATTCTGCTGTCAGAATACTAGACAGGTTCGGCCATATCGAAAAAGGACAATAGGGATGATTTTCCAAACGATATTCCTTCCTAAAATGACTTTTATAAATAGAAACATTTCCACCCGTAACAGCACTCATCATGAGAGTTTTTAATGCCTAATATCTAGACGCTAGTGTGGCATAACACCTACCTGAAATCCCACAAACAGAAACTGACTTTTTATGGCAGTGACACACACACTAAAGGAAGATCCTATGGCGCTCGACGAGCGGTGTGTGTGCGAAGATGTTGATTGACACGGCTCTTGAACAGTTATAGATTGTAATTAGGGGGAAATAGATGTCCTGGGAGTCAGTTCCACAGTGATGCAGTGCGCCAGACAAAGGAGTTCTTATAAAGCGATGTTCTAGGTTATTTCCAGTTGTACGAAGAACCGGTGCGCTCTTGACTGTCTGACAGGCGTTGCCACGGGCGGGATCAGTCCTGGCCAAATCCTGGGGACATCTGCCTTGAAAGTATCTGTAAAACAGGGACAACTCGGCCTTATGTCTGCGGTGTTCCAGACTATACAGATTCCGGGTCAACTCCGGGTCGCCGACGAGACACACAGCTCTCTTTTGAATGGAATCCAGCAGCTTTAGATTGTGCTTTGTTGCGGCACCCCAGATGTGGGTGCAATATTCTAAGCACGGTCTTATTTGCGCTTTATAGAGCAAGAGCAACTGCTGTGGTGTATACAGTTTTTTGTTGCGAAATAGGGCACCAAGCTTTTGGGAGGCTGATTTTGCGATGTTAGCGACGTGGTCATGCCAGGACATATTGCTGTTGACTGAGACACCCAGTAGTCCGATTGACGAGGATGAAAGAATGGTCGATCCTGCCATAATTATGTTAGGGCCCGCCGTATTGACCCTCTTGATAAACGTGGCTGCTTGGGTCTTTGCTGCATTGAACTGGACCAAATTTCTGTCACCCCAGGTTTGAAATTTCTCCAGGTCTTGATTAATTGCTGTAATCTGCTACTGTCTGCGGTCTAAGTTGCTGGTAAAGGTTTTTCTGATCTAAATTGGGAGACAAGGGTGCTGTCATCTGCAAAACTGTAAACAGAATTATTCGTTTCGGTCAGCAGGTCGTTAATATAGATGAGGAACAGAGTTGATGAAAGTATTGGGTATTGCGCCCTGAGGCACGCCCGCATTAATGGTGAATGTGTCTGAGATGTGTCCATCAACTGCAAATGGATGTAAGTACAATCAAAAATGCTCTAAAGCTAATTGTACTTATTCTTAGCTTGGGAGAGGATGGTTGTTATTACATCAGGCTAATTTCCCTTCAGAGACTGGTTGGAGAACCTATTTTTAAAGAGTTAAGGATATATTGCTTTGATTATATGTGTAATTATAATTTTTTGTGTACATCAACTTTTCTCAAGAATAAAGTTTTCTGTGTTATCAATAATAAAAAAGTTTCCCATATGTGGCGAACTTTAGACCGGTCACTGTATATATCGCCAATTTTAAGAATATATTATGAGTATGTATATAGTTAGTATGTATATATAAAACTTTACTAATGTTAAAAACGTTTTGATCTGATACAAAAAATTATTATCAAGGTTATTCTTATAAACTTAATTTTTGCTTTTCACGTTTGCATTCCAGTGATAAATTAAGTGACCACCCGGTGTTTCATCGACAGATTCTGATGATGGCTCTTTCTCTCTTATATGAAGAACTGGTTTTGTGAGTTGTATATCCATATCCAGACCTACCGATGTCATGAATAATTTACGGTATAATTATTTATGTAAGCATTATTTAAAATTAATGTAAAGTAGTTTGTTTACTATGTTCTTTTATTGTATTTCCTTGACGGCTAATTAATGACGTCGTTGATAAGTGGGAAACTTTGTTTGTGAAACTTCTGTTATTAATTACAGGCGCATAAATTATTAAAGTTATAGTAACAGTTTTGTGTTAATATTTAATTATAGTTCAGTAGTGGAAAATTAGTAACCATAATTATTATCCTAATATAATTTCTATTAGTATTTGAATTCAGATCAATATTAAAGTATAATTACATAGCTATGACAAGGATGTCCATACATCTACCAACATTTTAGAGCTAGTATAATTATAAAACAAATAGGGAAATTATAATTACGTAGTGTCTCATTTTTGTTTTACGACATACCAAACTTTACTCGCGAAGTTTTTTTCTCTCTGCATCGGCTTCAAATGATATTCCGTCCGCAACTCGCCGAAGACAAGGCGTCGGCGAAAATTTTTTGGAGCATTTCTCAAAAATGTCTCAATAGCAAGTGCAGTACAGCGGTTGGCCTATCATATATTGTTTTATATTTGTCGTTTTCTAGTTTTAAGATATACTCGTAAATATATCTTAAAACCCTGAATGTCACTTCTTTTATTAATACTATTGTTATTTGATCTGATATGTACCATCTCAAGAAAAATTCTTTTATAATATGAGTTTACTGTTTCCAAGATTTCAGCACCATCCCAATTAATGGAGTGCTTAGTATATATTACGTGCTCAGCCAACGAGCATCTCTGTAAGTTTTTCTTACAATCACTTTTGTGAGATATGCTCAAGAACCGAAACACATTTATGGTTTTTATGTTATCCTTATCTATAATATTCAAACATAAAATACTATCTCCTTCCAGTTTTTGTTGCTAAAAAAGTTAATAATAATAAACCAGAGTATGCCGACGCCAGTATCGTGCAGCATTCCAATTTAGTGGTATTTTCTTTGTGTCCGAAACAGTCGCTGATACAACATAATATGTAGTATTACTTTGTAAAGGATTTCCCTTCTTTCCATAGGAGGAAAATTTTCTCTGTGTTTTTCCATCATGTTATTTACCTGTTTTCATATTAGATCCAACTTTGGTGCGTTTTTTTCCGATTTATAGTTAACTGACCATAGTTTTTTGTATATTTTTAGATTGTCCTGAAGAACAGGAAAATATTCAACATGAATTTCCATATACACATTTTCCTTAAGGTAAGCATTGAATGCTGTTTTTGCAACTAGGTGTCTTATATTTAAATTCAAGTTTGCAGATAAAGCAAAAATAAATGTAAAGTTAAATGTCTAACAACTGGTGCAAATGTGTCGTCATAATCAACACCAGGTTTTTGAGAAAAACCTCTAGCTACCAAACAAGCACGATACTTTACTTCACCCGCACTATCTCTTTAACACCCACATACAACCGACCAAAGACGCACCTTTTGGTAATTCACTTAGTTTCCAGGCATCATTCAATTGAAGTTCATCAGCTATGGCACACTTCCATTGCTTGGAATGTGATCTCGATAAAGCTTCTTTGACTGTCAATTGGTCTTCTACACAGCCTGATTACTTTTCGCTTATAATTATCCATATTCTTAAGCTTTTAGATTTTCTGATATCACGTTGAATCTCAATTTTTGTATTACGTTTATATACATAGTCGTCATCATCGGCATCTTCAAAGTCGTCTTCTGTTGAATTCACTGTTTTCAGTCTCTTGATGATGAACTTAATCCATGTGGTCATTAACCTCCACTAGATCTGGAATTACTGGGTCATTAATTGCCTTCTTTTTGGCCAGAAATGTCAGGCTCAGGCAGTATATCCACTTCATTTTCTAAATCTGCATCTTCCATAATAACGCATACTCTACTGAATAATATCATTTGTTTTAGGATTGTGTAAGCGATAGCCTTTAGTTATATCACTATAACTAAAAAAAAGAGCTTTCCTGCCTTTATTCCATTTAAGCCGTTTTTGCTTAGAAATTTGCACCATAGCCAATGCCAGGGTTGCGTAAATGAATAGCTCTGTTTGCAGCCTTAGCCCAAAATTTATTTTCTAATTCCACTCTGAAAAACCAGAAGTATAGTGTGCAACACACTCTATACTACGTTTCTATGAAAATTGATACAAAACTTCATTGCAGAACTTGTCACCATTGTCAGTTCTCAGGAATTTGATTTTTTGCCCTGATTTTGAAATTGACCTAATTATTAAACACCTCTTCTTTAGTTTTCAAGAAATATATAGGGGCCATTTTTCTGTAATCATCCTCTAGAATTAAGAAATACCTGGCCTCACAAACCTATGTTAACTGCATTGGTTCTCAAACATCTTCATGTACAACTTCTAGTAATCTATATACTACCTCGATGAGGAAAAGTTAAGCGTTTCTGTTTACCTTCGTTACATACATACTTCACTTGCTTTTCCTAACCAACAACTATCGCTAAGATGCATACCTTCAACTACATTATTCATCTTCATCAAATCTGAGCTATTGATATGACCTAACCTCGATGGCATATTTCACTTGTAGCTATAGCAATTTGTGACAAAAAACATCTGGGAGAAATTTGAGTATGAACTTTGTAGACCTAGCTACTCTAATCAGCTAATTTTGTTTGTTAATAATATTGGAACAATTTAACTCGAATCGAATAAAACATGATTACCATTATTCATTCATTCATTGACTTACAGATAATAAGTTTGTTGTAAGATGGGGTACACAGAATACATTCTTCATGGTGTTGGCTTCTAGTTAACTAACGTCACAATTTCTAAACTTCGGTACATTTTGCAGGCACTTTGGCTTTGTTAGCCACAACAATATTATGCATGTCAAACTGTTCGTTTACCTAGAGAGTCAGTTTTTGTTAGGGATTAAATGAACATTTGTCCCCAAATCAATTTAAAAGCCGTGAAAAAGTGGCAGTTTCGAAACAACACACTGAATACTCTATTACTCGAATTGCAACCGTTTAACGGACAATTGTTTCGATACTGTCCCATCTCTTCTTGGAACGATAACATCTTTTTGTTTAAATGGTCTCAAAATCAGATGTTTCCCAGCGTTAGCACGTCTTCCAATAGACTGTCTATTTTGTTCTTTCTGCTACCAATGCCACCTTCTTTTCCAATTATAAAGACGTCTCCTTCTGGATCAACATCCACGTGAACCAATTTACTTTTCATAGAATCCCCTGTAATGGCGATTCCCGAGTGCTCTAAGGCCATTGTCATAGGCGAATATTGGTCCAAAACCGTGCAGCAGCACTTAGCTTGGGAAATTAAGAAAGCCATCATTGCTAACGTTGCCTAAAAAAATATCCAATTACCTACCCTTTTCTCATCTATTTTCAATGTCATAACTCTTTAATGTAGTATTTTTTATTTGAAGGTTATTTTAGAATTCACGGAAATAAATACTGAAAAATGTCACGACCTTAGACCAGGAAACTGCAAGGTCAAAGATCTTTAAGGAAGCGTATTTCAAAGCTTGCAGAATTATTGACATCATTTGGAAATATTTCCAAAAGAAAAATGTTAAACGCCAAAAAACACCACTAAAAAAATCCTAAAAGTAAAACCTTTTGAACGTTTATTAAAGTGCAATAATAAAAATGATATAGATAATGATATCTTTAGTTCCGAAGAAATAGAATACGATAACAAGAATTCCGTGGAATCTTGAAATAATGATGTACCAAAAATGTGCTAAAAAATGGCACCAGTTGCATTTGAAGTTTTTCTATGGTTTGCCACCTATATAGTTTTAGTTGTTAAGTTTATATTAGGTCATGCTTGAG
The DNA here is from genome assembly GCA_016904865.1 of Pissodes strobi. Classification (NCBI taxonomy): domain Eukaryota; kingdom Metazoa; phylum Arthropoda; class Insecta; order Coleoptera; family Curculionidae; genus Pissodes; species Pissodes strobi. Next base: position 33,609 of record MU185821.1, on the reverse strand, counting down.
CTTTTTTAAATAAGTTCAACTATACCATAGCGATTCATTTAACCCATAGGGTTCAGTTCATCTCTCCCAATTCTCCCATAGTATATGGATTAGTTGAACTTTTTCCTTTATTTTTCAATAAGATTTTTTTTTGAGAAATGTGTCTTATTTTCTGTATTTTGCCACGTTGTTCCCGAAATATTATTCCTATTAGAATTATTAAGAAAATTTAAATCGTAGTCTATCTCTCCCCGAATTACCCTAAGCAGTAGAATTTCCTAACAAATAGAGGCACTTTCTTATTTAAGGGAGATATTTCTACCATACGGCAAATTGTCATTATCCACGTAACTTTTAATTCCATACAAAATTGTAACTTCAGTTGGATGGCTGGAAGTATTCTTTAAGAGATATGTTTAACGTGAATTAAAGCATTTAAATATGCTAGAAAAATATTAGGTATATTCCTCCTTCCTTTCGCTTTTTAATTCTTTCTATAGCCCCGCTTTTGTAAAGCTGTAGAGTAAAATCAATAATTGGTAAAGCGTCCGTGAGGACTATGAGGATTATTGTCATCTTCAATAGCAATCAAAGTTATTCACAAGATTCTTTTTCGATTGTGTTGCTTTAGGTTATTGATTATCTCATGATCTATAAGCTGCGCCTTTTAGATGTCATGTTTGGTGAAAAAATTAACACAAATGTTTTTTTTTATTATCAGAGCATGAAAGCCATTCTTAATCTACTTTGGTGGCCATCTATGTCTTCTTGTTATTTAGTGATTTTCAGCGTACGCAAATTGAGGTCTACTATACGTTAAACGACGATAAGTTTATTATCATTATTTAAATTACGGAAAACCCACAACATCTGGCATGATTTGGGTTACGGAGAGTCCAGCAGCGATAAACATGACCGCGAACACAAATCGCGTTATGGAAAGGTTTGATTAAAAGATTTTACTTCGTGACCTCTGAAAAAAAAAATGTTCTCCGTTTTCTGAGAAATAAAGTCATAAATTAATAATGCTTTAAAAAGGCTTGTAATGGATACTTTCAAAAATAATATAACATTCATATCTTTAGCTTCGTTTCTTTGATCAGATCGTTACTATATTCCTAAAGAATTTCTGTTCTCAAACTCCTTGCAATATGTATGTATCCTTATTATTGTTGGTGACGACGCTGGTCTGTTTAGAATAGTTTGCTACCCCCCGTACCACGTCATTAAACCATTAAAAGATAATTTTCGATCTCTTATCTCCTACCACAGGCATGAATTCATTATCGATTTTTAGCTGCTTGTTTACTTAGTGCCGCAAACTCAGAGGTCGCATTACATACACGACCATCGACCTTGGGCTGAAAATTCGTTAACTGGCTGGGTTCAGGTACACCCGTGAATATATGTTATATCTGTATTTTTTAGCAGTTATAATGAACCCCCGTTTATAACGAACCTCCAGATATAGCGAACCTATGTTTTCTAATTTCGAATGTTTTGTTACCTTTTATTTATTGCAAGTTAATGCGGGGCGGGGAAATATGAGATTCTGTTAAATATCATGCTACATACACTAATGCATGTAGTATAAAACGCTTTTCCCATATTCTTGGAAGAAGTAGAAGTGTTAACGTTGTTTTTTATTTGATCGGCCTGAATTAAGGAGTAAAATGAAGAAACAAAACCGTAAAGCGATTACACTATTACACTAAAACAGAATTATGACATTATTCAAAAAATACAAAGTGGAGTGAAAGAGAGTGATATTTGTAAGGATCTAAAACTTGGGAAATCTATTGTTGCAACGACATGGAAAAAGAGAGAGGACATTTTATCATCTTACGACAAAACGAATTTTACATGTTAGAAATGGAGGAAATCGACATATCAGGAGTCTGACAAAGAACTTCTTAAGTGATTTACTCGAAAAAAAAAACAAGGAAACATCCCTAAAGTGGTAGTATTTTGCAAGAAAAGGCAAGTGAACTGAACAGCAAGATTAAAAAACTAAGTTTCAAATTTCTAGAAGTTCGGTAGAGTGGTTCAAGAAGAGGCACAATATCACCTAAAACAAGTTTATAACTTCAACCAATGAATCAAGGAGTAATATTTTCTCTGCAATCGCAGGAAAATTCTTCTTATGAAGGTGTTGGAGGCAATTGATGAAAATAAACAATTTTCTGTTGACCTTTTAAACGCCATAAATGTCATTCATTTATCTTTGTACAATGTAACCAGATAAACCGTTGCCAATCAATTCGATGAAAATTTGCAAAATGTAGTGGAGCTAAATGAAATTTAGGACATGAAGACTTTGGTGAAGGCGATTTGGTGGAAATCACTGATGTTTATGTTCTATCTTCCGTAAATGATAAAAAAAACTGTCGCAAACTCGTAATTTCCTAGAATTACGCCAAGTTCCTGACCATATATGGCTGTTGCAATAATTCGCAAACTAAAAAAAAAATTGTTTCAAAATTGGTAAGTGACCTCCTCTTTAAAGGCTTCAAATTTTACCACTAACACGCTTTTGACCCTTTATCCAGTGGCGTACTACAGGGGGAGGCGTTATTTTAACTGCCTGTAATTGTTACGCCACTCGGTTAATGACGATTCTTTGCTATGTTTTTAATTCCTTAGCTTGTCCCGGTTTTTATGAATTATTACCTACCCACCATGTATATTTTCTAACAAGCATATTTATGGCGTATTTGCTGTTAAGTTGACACTGACAATACTTGTGTATGTAACATTACCTGTCATAAGTGTTCGACTATGCTAAAAACAGCAATTTTTGAGTTATTTGATCTCAAATAAAGGCTTTTCTTAATCATTTTCAAAATTGGATTATTACCGACATCTTTGTTTTGTCTGAATAACTTAGTAAATAGTAAGTTACACACTTCCAAATGCTTCAAAACGTGCTAGTCAATAATCACAAAATGGAAAAATAAAAAATCGGATAAGAAACAAGAAGAAAAAATTTAATTTACGCAAACAAAGTTAAAAGTATTAAACAACAAACATTTTACATAAATGTTCAAAATGTCGGCCATTAACTTGCTGGCATAATCTGCAACGTTTTCCCATTTCAAAAAGTGTTTTTGGAAAGAGCAAAAGATTAGACTGAATTATTTCGGCAGCACCCTGAATTCTTGCCATGAGGTCTTCCTCAGTCTCAACAATGGTTTCGTACACCAAGGATTTCATATACCCCCACAAGAAAAAATCAAGCGGGTTTAAATTGGCTGATCGAGGTGGCCACAAGTGAGATCCACCCCGCCCGATCCATTTTTCTCCAAACTGTTCAGTTATGTAGTCTCTGGCGCCTCTATGAAAAAGAACAGTTGTCATGTTGTAACCACATATTCTGCCTAATGGCCATCATCTCATTTTCCAAAAGCTCAAGAAGGACTTCAAGAAGAAACTATCTATATCTATTAAGTTTATTAGGCAGAATATATGGACCAACTAATACATCTCTAACGATACCCGCTCACACATTGAACGAACATTTTGATTGAAACCCACGCTCACGAATTTCGTGTGGATTTTCGTCATTCCATACGAGAGAATTGGGTGCATTAAAAATTCCTTCCCTCGTAAATTTCGCCTCGTCTGTGTAAACATATTTGGGAAAATTTTCATCTTCACGACACATTTGTCTAAACCAATTTGAAAAATTCACTCTCACGGGATAATCTCTGGGTTCTAATGCCTGTACTAGGGTGGATTTATAAGGATGTAGTAGTTGTTCCTGCAAAACTTCTTCTGCAGTAGAACTGCCCACGTTCAATGCCCGGCCTATTGTCTTAGTACTTAAAGAAGGTTTCTCAAAAACATTATTTAATATTGCCTCTTCAAGTCGAACAGTTCTGGTTGTTCTTAGCCTCCCGGCATTATTCCTTTTAATGAGTAAGTTACCCGTTTCACGAAGCCTCCTTTCCACACTCTTAAACGTTGAATCATGAGGTATTCTTCGATTCGGGAATTTTTGTTTGTACAAACGTACTGCCATTCTACCATTTTTCTCAGCTTCTCCGTATGCTAATAGCATGTCAGTAAACTCGTCAGAAAAATTAATGTAAAATCTTGTTAGAGATTCAACTAAAAAATTCACTTATGACAGGTAATGTCACATACACAAGTATTGTCAGTGACAACTTCACAGACGAATACGCAATAAATAACGCTTGTTAGAAAATATACATGCAGGGCCGTAGCCAGGGGTACGCCAGGGCAGGCGCCTGCCCAAGATCATCCGGAGAATAAGGAAAAAAATCGAAAGTAATGGCACCTACGCACCACGTGTTGTTTTAAGGGAGTAGATTGACAAGAAAATCATAACGTCATATTATGATTGGTACTGTTTTCAATCCTAAATCTAGCGTTTCCTATGCGTTTATATCTGGCAGCACTGTTATCCAGTAGCGGTGTGCAATTGATACTTTTTCAAGTATCGAGTAGATACTAGTCCTTTCTCTTTAATCATAAGATACTTAGTATTCGATACTTAGTAATCATAAGCTTCGTAATAGATATGTGGGTAGCGGACTCGATTTAATAGTTTAAGTCTAAGAGAATACTTGAAAATTGATTATATATTGCTTTTAACAGTATGAAATACAGTAATTACATTTTGCCCATAAATATTTTTACTTGTTATTAAATAAAACACACAATTTTATACTCGCTGGAAATATAATATGTTTTGGTGGACCTAGTTTTAACAAAAAAGTAAATCTAAAAACGCTTATAGAAAACTAAAAGTTTAATAACATAGGCTCACAAACATCTCTCACTTTATTTTAGAACAACTACTCTCTATTCTCTATTCCTGCGTTTTCTAATTATTAGTCCGCTTTCTTGTTCTTCAATAGGGTATTAATTTATTAATTTGAATGGTATGTCAAAGAAAGGAATTTAATTTCCAACTTAAAATGTGGGAACCACTGTTATAATAGGAATATTAATAAGAAATATTTTTATGTTATGTTTTGTGTTTTATTTTGTTTTTATCCGATCAGACGAAAAACGACACCTTTCCGATGTGTTTTCTCACCACAAAAGTCATAATTCAATCAAAATCTTCATCTTTTAAATATTTTGCAATATTGTGCAAGATAACACAACAGATGACAATTGGAGCAATTTTTTTCCAATTTGCTTTGCACCTTATACTGCAAAATAGGAAATCTAGCATTTAATTGTCAAAAGCACATTTCAATTATGGCACGTTCTCGACAAAAAGTATTATTATAATGCTGCGGAGCAGGTGTCGCTGGATTTCTCCACGGTGTCATAAGCCAGGGAGCTATGTGATAACCATCGTTTCCTAATAACAAACAGTTTTCCACAGCATTTCTTAAACAGTCATAAACATTGGAGTTTTTTAAAATTCTGCTGCCATGCACGGATCCTGGCGGCTTGTACGTTGCAAGTTGCTTGAATGTTTAAACTGGCAAATACCTTCCTATTGACATATTCGTCACCGAATTCGTCAAACTTAGAACTTCCGATGTTGGCGCAGTCAGTGACCCCAATAGCATTAGGAAATCGATATTTTTGGGACCATAGCTTTTTAGCTCAATAAGTTCGACATCAGTTTTGGGAAATTTCATCCATATTTTTGCCTTACTCACAATTTTATTCATGACGTATGTATATGTTTTGGAAACACTGGTTTGATGGACACCAATTTCTTCACCAACTGCATTTTGAAATCTTGGAACCGCCACGACACGAAGAAAAATTTTCATTTTGTCTAAAGCCGATAAAGCTCCACCACCACTTTCTTCCAGGAAATAGTTTGCAAGCCCTTGCACATTTTCACGATCAAAGCCATACAGTTTTTTACAATCTTCTTCTATGCATTTCTTGCGTACTTTGTAGAATTTTACTTTCCCATTCAAAAACTCTGCCATTTTAGGATGAAAACCGGACAAATACCACAACCAAACTAATCTAAGCAAATGTAAGGATGGTTTAGTGCATGCTTGAAAATTTACCAGCAATTGATTATATAGCAAAAGCAATTGCCACGTTTATTCATATTATATTAAGGAAATGCTAAACATTTTTAAGCAAAACCTTTTACTTTTAGCGTTTCCTTTGATTTAAAGCAATTGCTAGTATTGTTACAAGGTCAAGTAATTGCTAAACATTTTATTCATTTCAACTTAAGCGTTTGCTAGGTATGTTCAAGAAAAAGCAATTGCTAAATTTTTATTCATAAGGCTCAATATACTATTTCCTCGTTTAGTTTATTCCACAAAAAGTAAATCAGTATTTAAGGGTAATTTTATTAAACATAAATGCTAAATGAGAACTTCAAACGTTGATAAATACTAACATAGTTTATCCATGATGTATATTTTTTCAATAAAATAAACTATGTGTGTGATTTGTAAGCATGTCCAAAAGTTTATTCTGCCTACCCTAAATATTCCTTCTGGCTACGGGCCTACATACATGGTAGGTAATAATTAATAAAAACCGGGACAAACTTTTACTGGAGGACAAATAACTCGAAAACTGTTGCTTTTAGCATAGTTAAACCTTATGTTTTTTTTGAAGAACAATAAACAAGGAATTAAAAACATAGCAAAGAATCGTCATTAACCCAGATTACAGGGAGTTAAAATATCGCCTCCCCCTGTGGCACGCCACTGGATAAAGAGTCAAAAGCGTGTTAGAGGTCAAAATTTGGGGCCTTTAAAGAGGAAATCACTTACCAATTTTGAAACAAATATTTTTTCAGTTTGCGAATTTAACACCATGTATCTCGAAAATTAGGCACCTAAGGGGTATATATAGGTATTCCTATATGGGCAAATTATTAATTAATAAGCATCTAACGACTAGCGATTTTGACGATATAGAAGAACCATGGTACCTCTTTACAACTTTAAGTGAGGACTTGACACGCCTATCACTCCTTTTTGTTGTCTGTCATCACCACGGGATTTTAACAATCTTTTGTAATGACGCCAATGCCCATACATCCTCTCTAAATAAAAGGAGGAAGTGATTTTACCAATAGATCCGGTCAATCAAAAAATCCGATATAAAATCTTAATAGCACTATTATTAATTAAAGCTTTTTAAAAATGCTTTCGAGAAAAATTCAGTTACTGACACTTGATACAGAAAAGAGAAAACAGGACGTGCTTCTCTCCTATCATCAGCTAATGTGCTTTCAGTCTGTCAGCGCGACATATTCAAGTCGAACTAACATGCTATCTAATATTAATGAAGAGCTACAGAAAAGATTCAATTCCATAATGCGATTTTCCATACACAGAAACATTAATTTTTAAAATTGAATGGGAACATTATTCATACCAGAGTTTCCATGGAAAAAAGATCAGCACAACAAATCATTGAATTCATTGTAGGAGCCGTTTTAAAGGGCGCTGACGCTACTGAAGAATAAAACCAAGGGACGTATGAGAGGTACAGTGTACAGTAGTGCTACAACTATATCTTCCTCCACTGCACGAAAATGGTTATGTGTAGATAGGGTTGCCACCCGTCCTCTTTTCCCCGGACACTGTCCTCTTTTTTGGAGCGTCCGGGGGAAGTCCGGAAATTTTTTTACAAGCGTCCGGGATTACTATGATGATCAACGGTTCCACAAAATCCATGTTAACTAAAATATGTTCACAGAAATAAAGCAATCTCAACATTAGTATTGTACATTTTTATCTAAATGATGATATGGATGGATAGTATGAGACATCCCTACATTTCCGTGAACTCTGATCGCAATCTCAGATTTCGCGTTGTCAGCTCTGTTGGCGTGATGATCACATTACGTATATATTTTATTCTTAACCATCTACACGACTCCTTCCGTCTGACGAGTCTTGGGCTTGCGTAAACACATTTCTGACAAATATATAGATATCTTTAAGGTCGATGAATATGCTCTCAGTGGGCCTCGTGGCTCAGTGGTTCGACGCTGTGTTTCTGATATGGCGGCCCTGGTTTGATTCCAGTGGCCAGACATGCTTTTTAGTACAGTCAAATTGTGTTTTAATAAAGAAATTCAGAATAAAAAGTTGAAACTTGGCTTAGTAATAGTTCAAACAGTTCTGAGCATGGTTTCATCGAGTCCCATGATATCCCGGATGGGGAAACGCCGCCATGTTAATTTAAAAACCGCCATATTTGTTTCCAGTAAACAGTTATTTAATCGCTTTCTTTAGAGTTCTAATTAAATTTTTTCGTTTTAGTTATCTCTTGGGAATTTCGAAAGGGGTAATTTTTTACTTAAATGAATATGCTTGTCATGGGCGTCACCTCCAGGGGGAGGAGAAGGCGTGAAAGGGCGTCCCCCGCCCACCAATATTATACTAAAAATAAAAAAGTACATTGACAGTAGAATATTTAAAATTAAATTAATAGGGTTTCGGACATTTTTTTTACTATGATCTATTACGAAATTTAAGCGATTTATTTTAACTTAAACTCCTGGATCTGTCTCCTCGTTCGATATGCCGCTTACGATTACGGTTACCTATGTCATCTAAGTTCTTGATCCTGCATGAAACATATTAACTTCAACAAATCTCACGAACAAAAACTTGTAGGCTTATTCAAGGTCTCTCCTAATCTCTACTATTCTGGTTGTTGTCTGTTGTTCCGGATGCCGGAACGTAACTATAGTAAGTGAAGTAGGTATTATTTTTTATATAAAGGGTACTGTAAAAATGTACCTAGTGCATTTAGTGTTTATCGGACCTTCTTCCCTTAAGTCGTCAACCTCAGTTGCCTCATCGACGTCAATTTCTTCTATCGGTTCAGCCTTGCTAAAACAATTTTCACCTACACAGGTTCCACTCATCGTGCTACAAGTGAGGCCTGATCGGCGACACTCGCACTTATTACTGCGGTCCCCCTTGCAGGTGCAAAATATAAGCTTCAGTAGGTGAGGAGGAGCTGCGTTTATTAGAGTCACTACTGGCTACAAAACACCATCAACGAATGTCCAGCCTCAATCACTGGGGTCAAGATCCACACCACACCACTGTTTAACCTGGTGATAAACTCGATAGAAATTATACTTAGCTGCCACTGTGGTTCGTGGCAGAGTAGCTAGATCCAACTCACCTTGTATAGTTTGGTTTGCCACTGATGATACGTATTTTTTAAATCTACATTTATTTAGACCGTCTGATCTAGACCCCGCATACAACTCTACCAAAAACTCTTCGCCAGCTTCCTCAGCATTTTCTTTTTCAAAAACAGCAACTTTTTTTCGATTTTCTTCTTTTGCGCTTAAAATTTTAGAGCCACGATACTTTCTTATTCCAAAAAAAAGCTGACGTATTACGTCCAGTCATCGCATGAAGAAAAAGTATTACCTCGCAGATGTCGGCAAGGTCTGATGCCAAAGTTTTTCCTCGGAATATTTTACGTGGTTTTTCTGGCGCTCGCGCTACCGGGATCAACATAAAATTGCTGGTTTCAACAGGGAAAAGCCCAATAATCAAGAAGGGAAGATCCGTGTCTATACCAACTACTACAGCTTTGCAACCCTCCTGTGCTTTTGATAATGCCGCCCTAATAATGATACAGTCTGCATCTGCGTTCGCTTGCAAAACACCTAGACCTTCAGCCTCCAAATAAGTTTTAAGAAGGAAAATGAAGGCAGATTTATTTTTTGGTTTACTCAAAATTGCTTCCCTGGCACCCTTATCCGATTAGAACTGTCAATTTTTTGCCTCTTGTAGACGTGTTTCCTCTTCTCTGATGTTCTGCATCCTTTGTTGTGGGACCGCTGTCACATCCGTCGAACACTACGATAGTGTTAAGTCCGTACGTTGTCTTGACGTAGTTGACATATCTCTTGCATACTTCACTATACATTACAGTATCAATACTTGGCCACGGAACTCGATGCAGGAGATCTCCTCCACCCAATTTGTGGAAAGGATTCTCTGATAGAACTTCACCGGGAGAGCAAATTTTGGAAATAATATTAATGTGTTCACTTTGTTGCCTTCCTCATAAGACCATGCCTAAGTAATGCTGTTGGATAGGGTGCAAGCTCATACTGAAAACATTCCGGATAATTGACCGTCATCTTTCACCGTACAAATTATACGGTGAAAAAGAATAAGTGGGTTGTCCTTTGCCCACCGTTCGCCAACCTTTATGGTGTCAGATAGAGAAGCAAGATTGACTACCTTGTCTTTTCGCTGTAACGTTGGATTAGTAAAGGACTTTCCTGCAACTTTTATAATTCCTTCTTAATCCAGCAGCGTGGACAAAATGCTATAATTATTATATAGTATAGCTAGATTAAAAAGATTTAATAATATCTTAGAATTATAAGGTATTTATTTCTAGATTTTTCCTGTTTTTTAAATGATTTGTATACATTTGTATAAATCGCCAAAAATTCCCCATTTCTAAGTAATTTACTATCAGAAAAATAAAAAGGTATTTTTTTTAGTTATTAAATGAAAAACAGTGTACAAAATATTATTCAGAAACCAAATGGAAAAGAAAAAAATTCTGCCGCCGAAAATTAAATATGGCAGATTAAAATTCAAGATGGCGGCATTTCCCCAGCCGGGACGTCCCGGGACTCGACTGAACCATGTTCAACACCATTTAAACTTCAACTTCACAAAATTTTAACTTTTTATTCCAAATTTCTTTAATACCCCCATTTTCGGCACAAATTGACTATACTATTTTTATGTCATGTTTAAGGTTGTTGTTTTTTCTTGAGTTTGGGCATGCTTTTGTTTAGTTTGGGTTATTTTCGTTTGATTGCGCCCCGGAGCGAGCGAAGCGAGTGGGGGGCTATGCGTGCAGTGAAAAAAAAATACAAATTGCAAATGTAAACTTTGTAATGCGCGCGCAAGCCCAGGACTCGTTAGGCGGAAGGACTCGTGTAGATGGTTAAGAATACAATATCTTCTCACATCACTGTCTTTATTTCTTGCGTACATTTGAACAAAGAAGTTCGAAAATATATCTACTATTGGCTTGATTTCAAATTATTTGTTCGTTTGCTTTGCTGTGTTCACGCGCTGCACTTGTTTTATCTCGCCTTTCGTTTTTAAAGTTATAGAAAGAGTTCAAAAAGTATATTTCAGATTACAAAAAGTATTATTCCTCAGAGCAACATTGGACTTTCGAACCTGCGCATTTGGCAGCAGCCCGGTGTTGTGGTTCTAATATTTCACTTCTCGCATGGCCCTCGCTTCGCTCGCTCCGGGGGCGCAACTAATCAAAACTAACCCAAACTAATCCAAACCAACCCAAGGCAATGCCCAAAATCAAGAAAAACAACTTTGAAAAACATATGTATTAGCACGTACGCATGCGTGTAGGCTCAAAATTGCTGTAGGTAGACGCGAATGGTGCGTTCGGATATTCAATCAAAATGTCCGGGGATTTAGACGTTCAGGTTATAGTTTTGAAAATTCCAAAGGGTTGCCAGATTAGGAGATTTTCGCCAAAAATTAGGGGATTTTTTTTTTCTTTGGGGTATTTTTCGGGGATATTTTATTCTGGGGATTTCTACTGGGGAAACAATATTTATCTGGGGACTAACAGGGGATTTTAAGTTTGACGCGACTCGACTCAAATCTGACCTCTTAAATCACAAAATCAGATAAAAACACAAAAATCCAATTATTCTGATCATAAAATGTAAAAAATATGTATTTTATTAATCTTTATGTCCGAGCTGCGCTAACGTCATCTATAGTTGTGGCATAAAACTATTTACCTAATCCGCCAAGTGGTTTTATATATACTTTTAAAGAAATTTAACGTTATATAACTTTAAGGAAATAATCTTAGGTTAAATATACTAATCAGTTCAAGAAATATTATATTTTTGAAGTGAAAACGCCTTTAGGCCCGTTTACACAATAATCGATACTATAGTATAAATATGTATTATACCGGTCCGTACTTATACTCGTTTTCGACAAAAACCTTCTAATGAGGTGGGGGATAATGGTGCGAGAGGTATCGGGTTCGATATCCGAAGCCTTCCTTCAAGAAACTTTTTTCTTATTTTTATTTAGCTTTTAATATCGCTTTATTGGAGTTTTCACTCCTGTTGTACGGTCTTAAGCACAAACCTTCTCTTTTTTAATCTCGTTTTTATTGTTGGTTATAAGTTTTCTCTTTCATTTGAAAAAAATTCCTGACAAAGTAGCTATATTTGCACTAAATATTTTCTAGTTCTTGAGGCTTTATTTGTAACAGAGGTTATTTTGGAGGTATTTTAGAGATATGTATAGGGAAAATATTTTAGCCACGAAAAATTATAAAAATCTAGGAATAACATATCATAATCTACGAAAACGAAAAAATAATTTTTTTGGGGTATTTTTTCAAAAAGTCCTAAATTTGAGGGATTTTTGAATTTCGACTGGGGAAATCGAGCCGAACGGCCTGGCAACCCATTCTAAGATGGCAACCGTATGTGTAGGCAACTTGGCGTCTGAATCTATTTTGAATCAAAAAAAGAAACATTTAGGTAACAATAACATTTCAGTAATAAGCTGTAAAAACTAAACCAACTAGTTGAGTATGGAGCAACTTTCATGCTTTCAGTCAATCAAATGATACCAAATCTAAACCATTAGTCGACATTCGAAAATTTGCCTTATTTCACTGAATCATTTTGCCGACAGTCACGGTATTAATTAATGTCCAATGAACTAAATTCTATTACTTGCTAGCAAATACGTTTAAATAGAATAATCCGAAAATTTGCCGCTGCTAATTACGGAAAATCAACTTTTTAATGGACAAATGCACCCTGGACTAAGCTTTATATTTATATGTATTTGTTTTTGGTTTACGTTTACGTTTTTAGTTTTTGTTGGCTATATCTATAACAATACTATTATTTTGAATATAACTGTATAGCTGTTATTTAATTAATTTGCTGCTGTGAGTATAAGGCCACTAATAGAAACAAAGTCAAATCAAAACTTATAAAACTGTAATGGTAGAGTAGAGACATTCAGACTTCGCTCGCTTCCACACTACACACTACCTCTGTGACTTTGAAATGACCTTTAGAACTCGAACAGTAACGGTACGACCGGTACGACGACGGTGAAAAAACCGGCTCACGCATAAACACGATACTGTATTCATTTTCATATCTATTACACGCGAAACGCCATATGGTAATCAAGATAGATTAAACAGATATTACATTTTATAGGATCACCTTTCTCTTTTTATAGAGTTGTTGTTGTCATGTTGCGTTAATTTTGCTCATAAATTATAAACATTCAATAGCATTCTTATTTTACAAATATAAAATGTATGATTTGACGATTTGATAGCCCATTATTGTTATTAGGACTATAAGTCGTAAGATATATTTATTTTTACCCTAGCTGCTCGAGCTTTGTAATTAACTTGAGGAAACTGTAGTTAGTCATTTTCATTCTTGCCCCGCTCTTATAGACAATTAATGAATTTTTAATTTTTCATTGTTTACGCATAAAATAAAACTTATCAACACTCCATGTAACATGTAAATAGAATGTCCGACAAATTATTGAAGGTCCTAGATAATATATTATTTTTGTATGACTGCCATTTTTTAAACCTAACGTTTTTCAATGGGCAAATATATTTTTTAAATGATTTAAGAGTGATTTTTCCTTTATTGTGGTATCCTGCTTCGCATCGAACTTATCTGCCTGCTTCGAATGAAATTAGCCAGACCATTTTTAACATAAAATTAATAGATTAACCGAATACCTACTTACCTGTATGAAGATTAATCGTAATTTTCCAAGCTTGTCTTCCGATATGATTACATTGTAGTTTCTGAATCACCATACCCATCGATACGTTTTTAAAGCATAACATTTTTTATCTTCAACCCGAGCCCGCTATCGCACCTCGATGCTTACTCATTCTGTTTTAGAGCAAAATTGCCCGCCTAAGGGGCATGTGGTTGGGAGGGTTGTAATCATATCGGAAGACAAGCTCGGAAAATTACGATTAATCTTGATACAGGTAAGTAGGTATTCGATTAATCTATCAATTTTCCATGGCTTGTCTTCCGATATGATTACATTGTAGATGTTTAAAGCTAGATGGTGCAATTTTGCATTATTCTACCTCCAATCCTGAGAATACCACAGAAAACACAATTAAGGCAGCAAAGTCGTTCAATTCAACTCATTTTTAACTATGACAAAAAAAAATCAATGAAAATTCTGTGCTATAAATTCCTTAACCACTTAAATAAATATATTTTATTTAACATATATTATTGACATACAATCAGAGTAAAACAAATATGATAAATCGAACGGAATACTTAAAAGGCTACCTATGAGGACTAAGATATACTCAAATTTAAAATTCTATTGGCAAATATGGCACTGGTCGTACCTAGAGGTCGAGTATAGAATCTGAAGAAGTGTCAGATTTATAGGCCTCTACCTTGCTATATTCTTAATGACATTTATGTTTACGTCAAACTTAAAGGCTGCTCACGTGCTGGCGTGTCTTACACTATATCCGGTAAAGACGTTAACGTTCATACCATACCACTGTTTTTAAATATTAAGTTGATTCACCTACTCAAAGTTTGAGTTATTGCGTGGTGATGTGGTTTTTTGAGAGTTAAGAATAGGGATGTATAGTTGGAACGAAGGTGCACGGTGACTGTTGTACTGTTTTATAGAATTTGCGACACATAATAGGTAATTCTGGTTTTTGAAAATACGGAAAAGGCTGGTTTTTATAGGGAGCTGAGGTTTAAATTTTTTCCGAAATCTTCAATTTTGACTGTAGAGTCTCTATTATTGTCGATCGTAATTTTGCTTAATGTTTGGATCCGATGTGCTGAACTTAGTGCCATAAGTGTTACCGTTTTCTTTGTTAGTTTATCAGGTGATAGAGATTGTAAAGGTTAAAGTGTTGATAAATAGAATAATACAGGTTCAGCGTTCCATGTAAAATCGTATTTAGGTTTATGGGGCTTTAACTTGTAGCTTCCCTTCAAAAATCTTTTTATTATATATTAATCCCTATTAGGCGGTAAAACATAAAGTTATCTATAGGTACTTATCAAGACCTAAGAAGCTCCTTTGTTTACTTCGCGAACTAAAAAGTCCAGATAAATGTTTAAAATATAAGTAAAGACATCGAAATTTTGCTGTTACAGAAATTATAATACCTACTTATTAACAAAAGCGTTGTATGTTAAATATTAATTAACAATTTGCTTTAACAAAAAATATTTATCGGTACGCCTGTGTTATTACTATTAAGTTAGCAGCAGTTTAGACAGTAGGATAACGTTGACAGTGTTGTTGTTAGATATATTTTATATATCGTTGCATTATTATAAATACATAAAGTAAAAATACTAAAAGCTGGTGTTTTATCAACACAAGAACAAGTAAACCAATTTTAAAATCACAACATTGTACTGTTTCCAAGTTCGTTCTGAGATGGATGCAAACATTATTGGGATGGCGTGACCGGAAATGCTTCTTTGAAGAAATGCTTCTCAGACAGTTTCGTTGCCATCAGGAAAGTTTTCCTGTATAAGAGATGAGAGTCTCTATAGAGAGTAATCAATTTTTACTCGATTTAAAAGTCAACGGTTTCCCAACTAATAAACTAAGAAACAAGGTATACCAGGGTTGTAATAGCCACACAGGTACTACCAATATTCCGGTAGCTTCATCCTGTATAGATTTATCTAAAGCATTAAATATCATGCCAGGAAATTGTAAATGCATCGACTGCTGTGGAGGTTGGATCCGGAAACCAAGAGATATACCTATTTATTGCATTTTGCATTATTATAAGTTGTAAATAAATCTAACCGCTTATTATTTTCTGATATACCTGCTTGTTTAGTTCGTATTCTGTTTCAACGGAAGTTTGTCTTGATGCCTTATCGGCTTCCTTTTTTCTTTTGAAGCGATATAAGATGAAAAGAATGTTAAACGATTTGTTCACACCAGCCTAAAACTTGAAAGTTTATATTGGTTAAGTTTCGATATTTTACGCTTCCCCCACGATTAATGCAGGATATTGCCGTCTTATTACTGATTCTAAGTAAGACTCCAATATTTTCATTTGATTTAGTAAATAATTGTAAGCCATGAGAAGCAACTTTAATTTCGAGCCATGACAAGCAGCTTTAATTTCAAGGTAATTAATACGCTTATACTTGTCGGCTTCTTCCCAAAACTCGCGACATTTTTGGCCGGTACAATAGCCTGTAGGAGACGCAGACGCATAAGAAAAGAAAAAAACAAAATTTCAATGAAAACGTACTAGGCTTCATATTTACAGTGTATTCTAGATTGTCTATCCACCTACTAATAATTAGCTTTGTATCTTTTGAAATTAATATTCTGTCATTGTACGACTTTCCTATTAAGGCTTTAAATTTTGCGCGCCCTTGTCTTTTGATACGATGACGACTCCGTTTTTGCAAAATCTCGAATTGTAGTACTTGTCTTGTTAACATATTTTTTAAATTGCCTCTTTTATTGAATTCATTATCTTAAGAGGTAAAGAATCGGTCGAGGAAACGGTCCTCTGAATTAAGTCCTAAGTATCCTAGGTAAGTTATTTTTATGATGGTATTAACTGACTTTTTCTGTATTTATAATAAATCTTAAATCATTCAGGAGCATTATGCACATTGCAAAACAGTAAAGTTCATCAGCCAAGCATGACAAATGGTTGGTGTTGTTAGCTAGCGGCTCCTACAGCTGTTGGCCCATGCCCCAATTGGTGTTGTAGGAACCTTTGCAAATAATTAAATTTGCACAAAACAATTTACACCCTGTAAAGTATGCAGCTACATATTTTGCAGACAATGAGGAGTCCATGATTGCAATCTTAATTAAATAGGTCCACGACCATATTAAAATATACACTGTTGGCTCACAGCCTTTTAATCGCTCAAGTGATGATAGAATTTACTGAATAGCCCACGGCTATCCCTCAGAAAATATGGCCCACGGCCTTATGCCAAATATATTTTGCCATAACACCCTGTAAGGCATGCAGCTATGTTGCAGACAATAGTCTGCGGGTAATATTTTAGTCAAAACAGCTAACAGTCTGTAAAGTATACAGCTATTTTTCAGACAATAGTCTGCGGGTGATATTTTAATCAAAACAACTAACACCCTGTAAAATATACAGCTATTTTGCAGACAATAAGGAGTCAGTCCATGATAGCAACTTTAATTAAATTAGTTCACAACCATATTAGAAATATATACTGTTTTTTGTCCCAATTGGAATTGATTATTGCTGCATAAACAGGGGAAATATTATACACACAAGTGTATCTGATTATCATTTGGCGGTGACAAGTTTGGAGTTGGCATAATAAACGATCACTTCTTAGTAAGTCAATAGCCAACTTTTAGTGGAGAAGTCGAATAGGTAGGTCCTCGACCCTAGGCTTAATCAATTAATAATTTATCATAAAAATAATATTAAGAATGTTTTGTATTGCGAAGCCCTCGGCCTAAAACTATCCTTTTTCTATGCCCTCGGCAAAAATTTTTCGATTGAGTGCTATTTGTATGCAAATTCTAAGGCCCTCGGCCTATGCACTATCTAACTCAATCTGAATTTTTCGATTGAGTGCAAATTATCAGGCCCTCGACCTATGCGCTATCTAACTCAATCTAACTAACTCTTTGTAGGGAAGTCGAATAGTTAGGTCCTCGACCCTAAGCTTAATCAATTAATAATTTATAATAAAAATAATATTAAGAATGTTTTGTATTGCGAAGCCCTCGGCCTAAACATATTCTTTTTCTCTGCCTTCGGCATGAATTTTTCGATTGAGTGCTATTTGTATGCAAATTATAGGCCCTCGGTCTAAGGACTATCTAACTCCATCTAACCAATTCTTTGTGGGGAAGTCGAATAGTTAGGTCCTCGACCCAAGGCTTAATCAATTAATAATTTATAATAAAAATAATATTAAGAATGTTTTGTATTGCGAAGCCCTCGGGCTAAACCTATCCTTTTCCTATGCCCTCGGCAATAATTTTTCGATTGAGTGCTATTTGTATGCAAATTATAAGGCCCTCGGCCTATGCACTATCTAATTCAATCTAACTAACTCTTTGTAGGGAAGTCGAATAGTTAGGTCCTCTACCCTAAGCTTAATCAATTAATAATTTATAATAATAAACAAATATTAAGAATGTTTTGTATTGCGAAGCCCTCGGCCTAAACATATTATTTTTCTATGCCCTCGGCAAGAATTTGTCGATTGAGTGCTATTTGTATGCGAATTATAAGGCCCTCTGCCTATGCAATATCTAACTCAATCTAACTAACTCTTTGTGGGGAAGTCGAATAGTTAGATCCTCGACCATAGGCTTAACCAATTAATAATTTATAATAAGAATGATAATAAGAATTTTTTGTATTGCGAAGCCCTCGGCTTGGACGTATTCTTTTTCTACGCCCACGGCAAGACGAATTTTTTGATCGAGTGCTATTCGTAGGCAAATATTACAAGGCCTTCGTCTATATACCTTTTTCTCTATTTCTCTCGATTGAGCAACGTATTGTGCCTTACTGAAAACCTGCATGAATATGAATTTAATAAGCCCTCGGCTTATATGCAAGGTTTTTTAATTATTCTAAATTATTTAAAATAGTCTAGTTGTAATTAATTAGCTTAGCGTAAACCTCAATACAACTAATCAACTGTACATTGTATCATTGTACGTAGATATTTGTTGGTAAATTTATTAACACTTACTTGAGAAACTGGACAATATATTTTTCGTTCTTTTCGACATTTTATTTCACAAACACAAACACGGCACGTTTTTTCAACGTATTCGATGGATACAGAAAACAGAATGAGTAGCATCGAGGTGCGATAGCAGGCTCGGGTTGAAGATAAAAAAATTTATGCTTTAAAAACGTATCGATGGGTATGGTGATTCAGAAACTACAATGTAATCATATCGGAAGACAAGCGATGAAAAATTCTGACTAAATTTGCACAAAAATTATCTTTCTGAGTAAATTGCCTTTAGAATGGTGAGATGAAGAAGATATGCTCATTCCACAATGCTCTAATTTTGAAAATTAAGTGCTATATTTACTTTTTGTATTCTCGATCTATTTTTTATTTTTTGGTTAATGTGATTTATAACATTACACACTTGCCAAGTTAAGCTTAAGCAATAATTAAAAATTTTAAACTCCAGTTCATGAAATTTGAATATGTAGGTATAATATATAATATTATTATACAAAATAATAAAAAGAGTTACTTCAATGCGGCATAATTTTTTATTCCAGGTTTGTTCAATTCTATACCACAAAACATTTTTGTAGATGAAAATTATTCGCCTTATTCATTTGTTTTACAATTATATAATAATGTTTGGATGAATGTTTACTGCCGATCATGTATCGCCATACATTAACATAAATTATACGGCTTGTTTTAGATATATTTTTGTCTATCGTGTATTGGAGGGTCTATAAACTCTAATCTGCTAACTTATAGCCCACTATAACATGATGAAAAATCTTTTCATCGGTAAATATCACCTTCTTCCAAAATTTCACACCTTATGGTAAATATTCCAGGCAAATCCTACTTTGTTCTCTTTATTAATATCAGTTAAAAATCACTTTTTAGCAAGAGGTACGTTTCTCACTTAATTTTTCTAATACAATTTGTTGTCGTTTTTATTGTGCCAGGACAATTAGTTTGGTTATATGTCTCCTCAAATGTGTCGCTTTTTAAAAATCTATAAAGTTTTTATCGTGGTTTCCATTTGAAGATTTTCTTCTGGAACTTCCAGCTTTTCTGCCCAATGCCCCCGTACTCTCCCATTTACTTTTGAGGTTTATAAACTGCTTCATTGTACTTGACCATTTGAATTCTGCGAGATAAATGAGAAAAAATGTCAATCCACAGACTTTCTCCAATATTTGCATGCTATTAAATATATCTAGAATTCTAAAATGAACCTGAAAATATGTCGAATATTAAGAACAGTAAAACTGATACCAATTCGGCTTTTTCATTCTTTTTCTCGATGGTGTTCCAGCGATTTAATTTAAAGTAATTTGTTTACGTAAAAGCGAGTGTTTTCGGTAGACCACCCTATACAATAATAATTATAATACAAAGTCTACCAGATCACAAATCACAAATGATTAATGTGAAACAAACAGCATACAAATATTTGGCCCGTGTAAAATATATATAGAATCTTGATAAAAGGTAAAGGAAAAATTAATACAAAACCAGTGCCAAGTAACTATCATGCCACGTTTGCATTAAATAATGTGGATTGATCCAAGACAGGCAGAAAAAAAATAAAAGTGTTCTACATATTTGTTCTGGCTGCCAGATACTTCCAGCATTACATTCATTAATTAAGCTATTGTTCTATAAAATATGTAGTTTGTTATAGTTAATATTGTATTTTTAGAAGTATGTCAAAATATTTCAAGAACATAAATCAAACCCCATAATCGAAGATGAAATTTAGTAGTTCCCTGATTTACAAACTTGTTTATCATATTTTATCGATCTCCTAATACTTATTAAATCATGGTTATCAATCGTTGTGTATTATAGCCTATATATTAAAATATGGAAACAAATAGTGAATCTCTCCAGCTTAAGTGAGAAATTGTAATATGCAGTATGCAGGTTAAGTTCTAAACAAGTAAACTATTACTCCCCAGATTTATTTTCATGTGAACCTTATATTCATCTTGCTGGTTATCAATTATTATAGATATTACAACTAGAATACATGAATGCGGATCGGCCTGTACAAAAATTATTTTTGTTTAGTGAAACTTCTTTAGCGAGGGTGCGAAAAAATAAAAATTGAAATGAAACGGAAATCAAAGTGAAACATTTTAATGAAGCATGTTCCAGAACAGTTAGATAGCTGAAAGTTTCAGGACATGTAGCCGGGGTAAAATGAGAATCCTTAACGAAAACTGGACCCTGTACCCCACTGTTCGGCCTGGAGAGGGGGAGAAGGAAAAACTATAATAATTAATTTCAAGAGAATGGGAAGAGCTATGGGGTCATGGGGGGACCTTTGACCATATAGAGGGCGGTCACCTCTATTTAAGGGGGATTTTGGAAAAAAAACAGTCTTTACCGATATCTCTGCAACAGAGCCTCGGATCAAAAATCTAACAAGCTATGACCCCGTGTCGCGGGGTCATTATTGGGAGGGAATTATACCCCCACCCCTCATTCCCTCGGATACCCAAAAATTTCCGAAAAATGGGAAAAAATTAAAAAAAACGGAAAGTTAATAAAAGTATTATAAAAAGAAATAAGAAAAAAATAATAATAAAAAAGGGTTAGAGAAACGTGGTTTTCAGCGAAAAAAGGCCAAGGAGTTAAGCTGCGAGGTCGGCGATGGCAAAAATTTAAAGAATAAAATGCTTTATGATTTTTTTTTTAAACAAAAATGGGATGAGGAATAAAAAGCTTAAAAAAATAAAAACTCAATTCCTAATATCTCTTTCAGATCTTTCATTTCAGTTGTGTGCTTATAAAGGTGAGGCACATATTTTTTGGCAGACATGAATCTAGGCGATCGCAATCTGACACCCTTCAATAATCATCTCAAGCACTAAAATTCTCAGGGGGGCAAATATTTTTCTTAACATAACAAAGATCGATATATACTTAATACAGTTTTGAAGTGCCATGCATTTTTAAAATTTATTTATCAACAAAACTATGTCAAAACCGATTATTTATTTGGCCATTGTTTGAAAAAAAAACACAAATAAAATTGAGATGTTCGGGTTAGTTTGAGTTGAGTAGGGTTGGTGCTATATTCTAATCGGCACTGCTTCAAAATAGCATAAGTAAATACGAGTGCCTTGGTGCGAGATTCCAAAGAAAACCGAGCGGGATCTACAGTTGAAGTATAAAAAGTATTCGAGTCCCTATAAATCAGGGGGTGGGCGAGTATGGAATCTAAACAGCATAAACAATGTATATTAAATAAAAAGAGAAGTATATTGAAGGGGTTTATTCACAGTTATTTTAGTAACAACCTTTCAATATATTGAAAAAAATATGTGATGACGGCTGCCTTTGTAATGGTTCTATTTCTTCTAAATGGCTGTCTTCGTCTGAAAAAGATAAAGTATCATCATCACTACTTGAAGATCCCACTGTGATGATTAAATCGTCTGTAACTGTTTCAGTTTGTCCGTCTACTTCCCAATATTTCTCTTTAGTACAACAAACGTATTTAACGTATGATTTTCCGCTGATATTGGGTTAATCACTTCTAATGTAAGTTTCATTTACATCTTTATTTGAAAGTTCGCTGTTATACCTTTTCTCTGCTGCCCATGCTAGTGCGATAGAATTCAGATCGCATATGACCCCGACAGAGAATGCAATTTTATAACTTTTTCTGTAGGCTTATTGGCCGAGATTACTTTATATAATTAAAATTTTCTCAATGTAGGATCAAGTATGATACTGTTTATCAAGTCAAGAGAGCGTATGAGATTTTATAGGGTATTTAGTTGTTTATTTTGTACTTGAGAATGATAAAGGGTCATTATCCAATACCACAACTGCTACTGGAATAGTGTTTCAAAATTATCTCTTTTAAGCTGTCCATAATAATCTCCAGTTGTTAGTCCCGAGCGGTTCTGGAACAAAGCCCAACCCAAAATTAGCCGGCTGCTAAAGCGGATTCCGTGAATAACAGCAGAAACGTTTTAGCTTTGCCAATATTTTTCCACTGTCATATCATTGTCTACCCAGATCTCGTCTAGATGCATAATATTGTGTTTCTCTGCCTTATGGTATGGCATGGTAGGGAGAGGGACCGCTCGCTATTCAACACGTCGACCAGAATTCATCTTTTGTGTATACCCTTCTATTTTACACGAAAATTCCTATTTCTTTCAGAACCTCAGTATATTTTGAGGGTTAAGCTTTTGATCTCCCGGTGCCACAAGGGCATTTTTGAGATGCCTCAACCTTTGGCGAGTCAGTGCCTGACATTCGCCGAGTAAGTGCTTTGACGTTTCAGCCATAGTTTGGCAGAATCTGCATTGTTCATTAGTGGTTTCCCCATTTTCTCCACTGACAAGGTCTATGATCAGTTTTATCTCATTTATTTGTAGCTTGAGAAGTTTTTTTGTGTAGTTAGGCGAGTGAGAGATGAGACTTTTGGCCTTTTTTTTATTACACGACGGAGAATGCTTTTGCGCACTTTTTACCTGAGGACACACGAAGACACCCAGAACCTTGGGAGGCACTAGGCACCCAAGGGTGTGGGACACGGTCAACCCCTACCCACTAAACTCCTCCGTGTTGTTTCCCGGCCGCTCCCATCTGGACCCGTTCCTAAGAACATCTCCTCAGATAAAAGCCGGTATGGTCTTATCTGTACGTTTTCTAAATGGTAATTCAATTTGCCTAGTTTTCCGCAATAGCCTGAGCGCTTAACTCCAGTTTTCCTTTTGAATTTATCACATAAGTAATAAAATCACTTATTTTATTCCACATATTCTCACGTTCGAGCATCTTGTAGATGAGGTTGTTGACATTCATTTCTCCCAAGTCTGAATAGAGGTTTTGACGCTTAACTGCCCATTGAGGACACTCGAAAACAGTGTGATTTGGGTCATCTACAGTTGCACCACAGCATATGCATGTTTCATCTCTCTTCTTTTTTATTTTAAAAGTGTACGTGCCGAAAGTGCCGTGGCCTGAGGGGAACTGAGTAAGTTGGTAGGATACTGTCCCCAATTTCCTATTGTGCCACGGTCGAATATCCCGGATAAGACGCCTAGTCCAGGTTTCTGCGCCGTTCTGCCACTCTTTCTGCCATTCCTCCAGAGTCCTCTCCCGCTCCATACGTTTTTGGGTAGAGGGAACCGCACCAGCCATCTCCTCCTCTCCTCTGCCAATAGGTACAGAGGAATGAGACCAGCTATAACCATAGCAGATGCACCTGAAACAGTGCAATAAGCAGAACACACTCTAAGCGCAATGTTGCGCTGCGTCCTTATAAGTCTCCGCTTGTTCATTTCTAAACATGTCTTAAGGGCCCACACTGGCGCACCGTACAAGATTACACTCTGACACACAATCGCCAGAATCCGCCGTTTCGTGGCAGATGGTCCTCCAATATTTGGGAGAATGCAGTTTAGAGCCTTTATGGTCTTCTCGGCCTTCAGACAGGATTCCCGGATGTGGTTTATCATATTCAGCCGTCGGTCTAGATGAAATCCCAGATATTTAACGGATCCCTGGGGTTGTATTACCTGGTTTTGCATTTTAAACTTTATCGCATCGGACTTTCTTTTGTAGCCCAGTAGAATGGCTTCGGTTGTTTCAGGAGCAATCTCTAGATGGTGTTGAGTCATCCAATGGAATACAAGATCCAAAGTACGGTTTGCCTTAGCAATCATGTCGCCGGAAGTTTGAGAAGCTACGAATACCGCTAAATCGTCAGCGTAACACAATATTACGACTCCACTTGGTGTAGGTAGATTCATTACCTCGTTATACAGAATATTCCAAAGGGAAGGGCCGAGGACCGAGCAGCTACCAGGTCCTGAATCTTGCGAAGTAGAGCATGCTTTACGGAATCTAAAGTGGTTTTCGTGGAAGCCGTTAATTTTTCCTGCAATTCCGCAATCAACCGGGCATTTAAGAGTCTTTCGTAGACTTTTCCAATTTCATCTATTAAACAAATTGGGCGGTATTTGGTGGGGTCATCGGGAGACTTTCTTGGTTTTTCGATAAGTAACAGTTTTGATCTTTTCCATTCTTCTGGAAAACACTGTCTGGTTAAAAACGAATTATAAAAGTTCACAAAAAGTTGGACATTACTACTTACCACAGATTTTATTATCACAGATGGTATATTGTCTGGCCCTGGGGCTTTACCAGGCTTGATCCTGTCGCAGGCATCCAATATTTCCTGGCGGTTAAGCATCTCACAATCTTGTATCACAGTTGGTTCTTTTTGTCGCTGTTTTCGATTTAGGTTATTGAAGATAAACAACTTTAGCTCTTGTTATTTGGAATCCTTGGCCAAATATGTCGTCTTCCAAGTCGTTACAAAGATTTTGCCAAGCTCGCCTTTTTAATCTTTTAATTTTCATCTTTAAAAGGTTTTTTGCCGTCTTGTATTCTCTATGTTTCTCTTCACGCCGGTTTGGGTCATTTCTGGCTCTTTGAAAAAGACGCCTCTTGTGCTGAACATCTAAGATTGCCTCCTGGATTGTTTCGTTCCACCAAAATGGCAAGCGATAGTCCTCGCTGCAGCGAACCCTCGGTGTGCATTCCTCGTAAGCTCTACGAATGCGGCTCACCAAATCAGATACGCTTGTAGGATCCAGCATACCTCTGGTCTTTTCACAAAACGGGCGAATGAATAAATCTTTGTTTGTTTCACCAAACCTAGTTTTCCCTTTCTTAACTACCGGTTTCACGCTTGAAAGTCACAGACTATAGTAAGATCAATGTATGATTGTCCCGTGTCTCTAACAAGCGTAGGGACAAGCCCATCATTAATGACATTTAGATTCATGGCATTGCACCAGGACGGTTTGTCATTCTGCCTCCCCAGACTTCGTTTTTAGAGTTAAAATCTCCAGTGACCACGAGCGGTGTGTTCCTGTTCCCATGCCGGATGCGTAGAACTACGTCCTGTAGCTCCCCTAAGCAGTCTTGGAAGCTTTGGAAAGGGATATTTGGGGAGATATACACCGACAAAACAGACAGGTTTGTATACCGGACACAGACGAAACAGTTACCACTAAAGACATTTAAAACTGGCATGGAGCTATACATTACCAATTAACGCGTCTTTGGTAAGGTTGACATACATATTTCTATTCCCAGTTTCGCAATTTTTGATATTTGGCTCGCTGATGCAAATAACATCACATTTCTTATTAGCCGCAGTGAGCGCAGCAATGTCATGGATTGGGACACTACGATTGGCGTTAATTTGTAATATTTTCATCACTAGAGTTATGTTTCTGACGTTTTATTCTTTTTATGGTACTCAGTGCTCTTCGGAAGCTAATGCATTTTCCGGTATTTGACTTATGTATCTCTTTGCACTCTTTTGACAGATGTCCTTTTTTTTCCACAGTTAAAGCAGCAATTTCTGCGATCTGGTCCCTTACACTCTTCAGTTTGGTGATCGTATAACCAGCACCTTTTACATCGATTTACGCTCACTCTGGGTTCGATCTTACAATTTGATAGCCCAATACGAATATGCGGATTTTGAATTAATTCACGGACCTTGTCTTCTGGTACAGAGATTGTGACTGCCAAAGTGTTGCCGGCATTCGGCCTTAGATTTCCAATAGTGCAGTTTTCTTGAATCTGCTCTCCGACCTTTCGATCTATTCCCTCAGCCACATCCTGTACTGTGGCTGTTGCATTGTAGCATTTAATTTTTCATGAATAGTATTATAAGTAAATGCTACCTGTTTTTTTAGAATTCAAGCAATATGGAATTACGATTGTTTTCATATATTATGCTTTGAATGTATTTAAGTACCTCTCTGGAAAATAACACTTAACCCTTATTTGTTACATGCCTACTTTTATATTTGTATTTATTTAGAACATAAGTTATTTCATAACTTAAGCAAACATTAAGTTGTTAAGCCACGAAGTATCAGACAGTCTTTAACTTTCTTTTTACGAGATGTTGATAAGAAGTATTAACCTTTCTTCATGGTTGGATTTCTCACAGTAATAAAACATACATATTATCTTATTAATTTAATATTGCTTTAATTTCTCAATAGAGATTTTCTTTTGAATTAATTCTCATCTTTGGTCATTATGTTTCATGCAAGTTAATATTTAAATATGACGTCATTCCTCATTGTGGTTACGATGCTGACTCGAGCAATCGAACCCGAGTGACACTAATGTTCATTCTGTATTGCACTGTGCATGAGAAAGCAGCTTTTGCCGCTCGGTGTCATTGAGCTGACAATTGACATCGAAAACGAGGTCAAGCGGTCAAGTTCAAGTAGCCTTGGTCTTCATGATGTAGCCGAAGTGTCTAGACCGATTTTATAGTTTTGTATTGAAGATACATCATGGGTCCATTAGGCCAAAAGATTTTCAAAATCTTGTGCCATTAGGCCTGAGCAGGGCTTGGCTTATTATAGTTTTGTCTAATCCTTGAAGATGCCTTTTAATTTTTATGGTTAATCCATCACCACCTAGTAAGGTAGGTAATCGTTGGCTTGTGCTTTATAAAAAACAGAACATTTCAACAATCTTAAGTAAAGTGGCTAAAGACTTCATGTTTGTTTCAGGTTTTATTATGGGATGTTATTATTAGAGAATATTAGATAATTTTGATTTGGGAATGGCATACAGATGCTATAAGTTTCAATTGAGATTTACAGTCTATAGGTAAATCTTAAACTTCCATGCTTCATGGACAGGGTAGAATAGAAGATTCAGTTTGGTCCGGAATTTCACATGTTTAGAGAAGTGAACAATATACCACAGAAACCTCAGAGCGAGAAGCACTTATCTAGCTGACAGGAGTAACTCAAGGCCAGTTCTTTCCTTTTATTATATAAAAGATCAGTGTCTACCTAATGTAAAATTTTGTACTTTATCACTAACTTATTCATATTCTTTTTGCCATTAATTGTTCGGCTCACTTGGTAGATATACACATTTAATGCCTTTTACGGATATACATATTTAGTAACCCTGGAAACAAAGATTCATGAGTCTTTTCCCTCTAGGTATATAATTTACTTTAAATAAAACACCCAAGAGGTAAGCGTTACCAAGATAAGCTTCTTCATAACATTATTTTGTTTAATCTGTAGGAATGAATTATATCTTCATATTTTAATTATGTGTTATTCCCAACGTAAGGGGTAGATATTCTTATAAATAAAGAATACTTGTTTTGTTTATGTTTGAAGTGTTTACTGCTTGACTGTTTTCCCCCATTTCGTTCTTGAAAATACAATTAACATCTATTAAAGACAATCTAGGTTTTGTGATTTACTAGACTAGGAACTTGGAGTATCTCTTCCAAATTACGTGGCGCCCAATTTAGGTACACAAAGGCCATATGCCAAGAACCCCGGCCTCCGCATTAAGAGCTAACCGTTCGCATTCTTTAGTGGCAAAATAATGCCACAGCATCCATCCCACGAATGTGAAAAGGCCGATGGCTACCTCTCGTGCTTACTTTCATATTGGTAGATTCCACTGCTGCTTTTAAGGATTTCATCGCTTCTTGGTCCTTGTCCATGGTTATTACAACATTTCCGTCCTTGGTTTCCCTGATCTGTCTAATGCTTTCAGCATCTTTTGTATTTTTAACCACTTCCTTTATGGTCTTCAGAACTTCTAGGTAAGTATTATTTGGCTTGCTGATTATAAGGGCGTGTGATGTTGATTGCCGTTTGTTTGTCATGGACTGGACGCTTTCCGTTTCCTGTTTCTTCCTCGGGGTATAGATAAAGACTTCTATACCCGATCCGTGAAAGACACACTCGACGAGTTTTCTAACCTTCATTAGGGTCAGATTGTTAACATGGTGGAGTGCAACCTGGCCATCTTCCATTGTATTATCTCTGACTTGCTTTAGGAAATTCCATAGATCTTCTTCACTTAAAATTTGTGACAATTTTATGATTTTCTGACTGGTTATGTCTTGTCCTTGGTCAGTCTTGAGTTTTGTGAATTGCTCTATCACCGCGAATTTGTCATTGGTGTTAACAATGTCTGGGAACCTGTATTTGCATCGGTTCTGTATTCCTAGAGTCATATTTGGGTCACTGGGTTCTACTATTACCACATTGGTTATCGTCGCCTTTGTTTCCAAAGGATCGCCGACAATCACTTATGTGGTACGGTATGCCTCGTTGCTCCAGTTCATATTGATTATGTCCTTGCACTCAGAGAAGTCTGAAACTGTCTCTAGTGATTTTAGGCTCGTTTGCCGAAATTGTTTGGGTTTCTTGGTCCTTGGTTTTGGTATTTCTGCAGCTGCATGTTTGGGCGTTGGCCTTTTCAATGTCCATTTTTTCAAAGAGAAATTGAAGCTTTTGGATGCTGGCGACCATATCTCTTCGAGTGATATGGTTTTCCTTCGCTATTTTCGCTAAGTTTGCCATCTCAGCTTTGGCTTTCAAGATCCATTTACAAATGTCATATGCATCTTCTTTTTTTAAACGTGGTGATTCCCTTCTTTTTGGTTTTGACGGGTTTTCCTGCATGTCTTCGAAACTACCTTCCTTGGATGTTGTGAGTTCTGATTCTTTTGGATTCTCTGAATTATCAGTAGATGGAAAGCTCCATGATAAGCTTCGCAGCGGCGGTGATCTAGGAGTAATGCTAGATATTCTATTGTGTTTATCTAGCAATTCTATTTCATAGACGCTTAATGGTTGATTGACCCCCCCCCCCCCCCAGAATCCGCGGGGCTGCCCTGTAGGGGTGGGATTCCCCGGCCTTGCCGGAATCCACCTGGGGTAATAATCCTTTCGTTTTATCTCCCATTTTGGTTGGTGCAGTTTATACCTTCTGCCAGGTTTTCCTTTCGCATTGTCCGTGTCCATAGCCAGGTCGTCGTCTCGTGGTCAGGTTTGGGATGTGGATAGAGCAAGGAACCTCCTAGCCCTCGAAAACCTAATAGCGTCGGAGGGAATACAAAACACCGCCCCTAGGGAGCGGGGGAAAAGTTTTAGGATTTGCAGGATCGTGGAAGGAGAGTCACCTTGGGAGTGAGGTGTGCTCCTAGCTAGGGTACCTCGGGTTTGCCACACCCGTACTTGCAGTGCAAGCCCCTGAGGGGGAGTCGGGAGTCTTTTGGCCTGTCTCTGCCCAGGTGCATTGTGCCTCTTTCTGTCTTTTTCTTCCCAACTTCTGAGTTTATTCATTATGCGTGCCACAGAATGGTTCAGGCCCGCAAAAGCAGGCAGCAACGCAGGCCGCCGAATATGGTGCACGTTTATGGAATAGGTTACACGCCCAGATACAGTACATCAATGCGAAGTTCGTTAAAGCCAATTTTCAACCTGAAATAATTGGGACTTACCAATGTATTTCCGCGATCGTGGTTTTAACCAAAGTAGGAGAAATTGTGTCGTCACGGAACAGCTTATTTACTTTTGGTATTTACCACTTATTGCCGCTCTTTGGACTTGGGCTAATTTTTCGGTTACAGCCTTTGAGGTTATGTTTAAGAATGTTTATATTTTTATGTGTAGAGTAAAGTTGTATTTTTTGCGGTTTAATTCATTTTGCAGTTGTGGCTCAATGGAAGAAGCTAAATACCAATTAGCCCTAAATTATGAAGGAGCAGAAATGTTAGTTGAGGTTGCTGACCTGGAGACGGTTACTAATTTGCTTAATGGTATATATTGATCCAAGCAATTTCTCAGTAATAAATATTTCCATTGGATTTTCCTGAATAACTGATGCTGCTAATACAATATGTTTATCTTCTTGAAAGCACTGGAGGACCTGCAAAGGCAAAGTGTTTTATGTTTTTCAATGTATAGGGTATGTTCAATTCATGGTGCCAATACTGCCAATGTATGTTAAAGTAATGAATTAAGGAGACTTTATCACTGGACAAAGTGCACACCTTTTTCCCCTATAAAAATGTGCGCGTTGCATCGTACCCATTGATTTGTACTCAATGGTCATACCTTTGTAGCCACGAAGCAAGCAATAAATCAAGCCTTATCATTGCACCTATAGAAAATCTTTTCAATCACTGCACACAATGCCTGCGTACCATGTTTAGATCATCCTAGAAGGTAATCTCTTAGATAAACCAAAAATTCCGGTCCATTTTTTGACTTTTCCTTATAAATAAGCGGAAAATAACACAAACATAAGAAACGTAACTCTACATTGCTTTAACCAATTCATTTCAGCGACTAGTTAGTTCAGTTGTGCTCCTTGAGTGATAGGGGCTATGACGTCACATTTAGGTGTCAAAGTTGTATCGAAAGGATAACCGCGGTATTTACCGGTGAATATTAATAATCATTCCAGGCTGAAAATCGGCTTAAGTCATCGCGAGGTTTCGTTTATCGTTTAACTGACGCCCACTCGGTTTGCGATGAACGCAACAGCAACGTATAGATTTGATTTTGCAGGTTTTAGTATACTGTTCCGCATAGTCAAGTTTACAGAATAATATTGTATATTCTGGAAACTTTGGCATACTCTCGTACTTCACTGTGATTGAACGTGTTTACCTATTCCATAAACGTGCATCATGTTCGCGATTTTCTTTTAATTTTATAAATAAACGGCTGCTTGAGTTGGGATATTATTTCGATATGATAATGGCGGACAAGCAGGGGGAAAACAATTAGCGCCGCACGTGAGTTAATTGCTCATGTTATTGATGCCTGTGATAGAGAAGCACAAAATAAATGTTTGACTATTCTTCTTGAACAGCGAACGAAATGGGCTGCATTGTACACCGGTTTTTCTGAAAGTAATATTAAAAAAAGTGAAAAGATCATAGTAGTAATCTCTCAAATCCTTCCACAACTTCTATATTTTCCTGCAAGAAAGGACCGCGATTATCATATAAAGATAAAGTAGATAATGCCGATTTTTAAGTAATTCGATGAACAATAGAAGGTTTTTACTTACATCAGAATAAAGCATTTCAAAATAGGAATTATACAAAATAGCTCATGTCAAAATAGGGTAATTCAAAATTGGGTACCCAAAATACCACATGTAAAAGAATATAAAGAAGTCAGAGCCATAACAAGCTCAAATTAACCCTAACTTTTTCTCCTATTAGCACTTTTATACATAAATATGATAAATTGTCATTCATATGCTTCATGTTAATTTTAAAATTTCGAAGTATGTACTCCAAATGCCACCAGAACCCAAACTGCATTTGAAAATCATTTATCAATTGGAAACATTAACTGAAGAGATCTCCCCTAATTACGGCAACCAAACCGTGTCAAAAGCAAATCTGGCAAACTGAGTCTTCTCGTTTGGTTTATTGTCACAAATGACAGAGAAAAGAATAATTTTTTAAATGTGAAATTAAATTTGATTTAATGAGGCTATCAGTCGCATTGGGTTGATAACACCAAATAATATTCTTCGTAGTAGAATATTCTTTGGTAACACACAGGATTTTTCGTTGTAGGCAGATTTCTTCCAGTGAATACTTCTATCTGCTAATTGAATTTCAGGTTTGGAATTCTTGTGTCACCTCATTAGTAATGTCTTTGTAAAGTGATGCTACAAATTGGTATCTGATCGGAAACTTGTTCGGCTTCTCTTCAGTTAGAATGTGATTCATCCAAAAATCTTAACTTATAACTATCTGTTTTTTTGGCACTAGTAATCAATGCATACGAATTTGGCTAAATGAAAATCTTGCAGAAGTCATATACTTATACGCTGGTCTCGATGTCCCTAACCAAAAAAATATAAGCTTTGTAACCTAAATAATAATTAGCGATTTTTAATTGTTTAAGTCAATATATGCATTTTTACAGTAATCTATGAAAATTCCAAACTTAAAAAATGTCTGCCTATGAAACTCGATAAACTATTAAAAGTTCGACGAGGGTAACTTTTCTAACAAACTTTCTTCCCCATAAATCCCCGTTATCTAATAGCAAAACTTTCGTATTTCCAAACTTTAATTTAAGAAGTAACTTTTAGTCAATATAAGTTGGAAGTTTTCGTTTTATGAGGTTTTAGTCGAGCGGAGTATCGAATAGAAAGTTATTTTGTCGCTCGTTCCCAATATTATTGTTTCATTAAAAGTGTAATTGCATATCGCGTAGTAAATAATGGTTATATCATGTAGCACCTATAGCTACGATATATGATATATAGAGCTAGGATATGACTAGTAATGGAATAATGACATTTTCTTTGACTTATTCTAACGGGAATCTCTTCAGTTTCTCTTATCGTGCAGTCTACTTCTTGAAACTCTTATGTTCAACTCTCATATTTCATTCATTAGAAGCCTTTCAAGTGGCCTTGTAGTGTTCGGTTGTGAGATTTCGGCTACCTACCTTACCAATATGTTTTCGTCTATTAGGTTTTCTTTCTAAATGTATCTATCAACTGCAACGTGCAGAGATCTGTTCTTAAGGAAACTGGCAAGCAAGCTGCAGAGAGAAGCTGGCAGTCCGAACGACGGCAGTTTGTTGAGCAATCCGTTATGTCAAACTCTGTCGAATGCCTTCGAAATATCCCACGCAATCGCTCGAGATTATCCGTAGTTCTCAATTATTGCTCTACTTCATATATGAGTGACAGGCCAGTATATCTCCTGTCAATCTCTCTTTGCGAAAGCCGTATTGGTTATCGCTAATTAATCTGTCAATCTCCAGGTACTTGAGTAGTTGCTACACGTTCCACGACTTTGGAGATTATTGGAAACAAGGCAATTGGGCGATAGTTTGAAGGCGTGGTTTTCTTGCCTTTTTTGGAACAGGTTGCACTCCAGTGAGTTTCCAAGAAGATGGGTAAAACCCTTCTTGGTAAGGCAGAGAAAAAATGGGTATTAGTTTGTTGGCGCATTCTTTAACACGATGGCA
>MU185820.1:133191-156009 GCA_016904865.1 Pissodes strobi | reverse complement strand
GATCATTAGTTTTTAATCCAGCTGCGCCTGAGGAGGTGGTTCATGCTATGATCTTCAAGAGATGATGGCTTGTCAGCTAAAATTATCATGAATCTGTCACGCGGTACTTTGGCTTTGGAGAATGTCATTAACTTGTTATGGTCTTCAGTTGTTTGGGTTCGTCTAGGCAAGTTATTCCTTTGTATAAAAGTGGTGAGTCCGATCATCCCGGCAACTACAGATGGGCTTCTATCTACCCTTCCAGAGATTATAGAAAAATTGACCAAGAGTAGAGTGACCAATGGCTTAAAATTATCATGATTCAAGAGAAGAAAGTCTACTGATGGCACATATTTTTTTAACTAAGTATTGGTAAGTATGCGACTGCTGACCCTATGACTTACCTGAGTGGCAATCCAGTAAGTCGATCATTCTTTTTTAATCCACCTGCGCAGGAGGCGGTGGTTCATGATGTGATCTTTAAGAGATGATGACTTGTCAGCTAGAATTCTTCCAATAATCTCCAAAGTCATGGAACGTGTAGTCAATCAGCAACTACTCAAGTACCTCGAGGACAACAGAATAATCAGCGATAATCAATATGCTTTCGAAAAGAGAGATCGACAGGAGATATATTGGCCTATGTCACTTAGTCTCGAGCGATTGCGTTGGATATTTCGAAGGCATTCGACAAAGTTTGGTATGACCGACAGCTCAACAAATTGCCGTCCTTGAGACTGCCAGCCTCTCTATGCAGCTGCCTTGCCAGTTTCCTTAAGAACCGATCTCTGCACGTTCCAGTTGATGGACACATTCACCATTAACGCGGGCGTGCCACAGGGCGCAATACTTTCACCAACTCTGTTCCTCATCTATATTAATGACCTGCTGACCGAAACGAATAATCCTGTTTATAGTTTTGCAGATGACAGTATCCTTGTTTACCAATTTAAATCAGAAATACCTTTACCAGCGACTGAGACTTATCACCGCAGACAGGAGCAGATTACAGCAATTAATCAAGATCTGGAGAAAGTTCAAACTTAGGGCGACAGAAATTTGATCCAGTTCAATGCAGCAGAGACCCAAGCAGCCACGTCTATCAAGAGGACCAATACGGCGAGCCCTGACATCATTATGCCAGGATCGACCATTCCTTCATCCTCGTCAATCGGACTGCTGGGTATCTCGGTCAACAGTAATATTTCCTGGCATGACCACGTTGCTAACATCGCAAATCAGCCTCCCAGAAGTTTGGTGCGCTATTTCGCAACAAAAACTGTATATACCACAGCAGTTGCTCTTGCTGTCCAATGCGCAAATAAGACCGTGCTTAGAATATTGCTCACATATCTGGAGTGCCTCACCAAAGCACACCCTAAAGCTGCTGGATTCCATTCAAAAAAGAGCTATGCGTCTCGTCGGCGACCCGGAGTTGACCCGGGGTCTGGATAGTCTGGGACACCGCAGATATGTGGCCGAGATTTCCCTGTTTTACAGATATTTTCATGGCAGGTGTTTCCAGGATTTAGCCCGCATCATCCTGCTCCCAAAAACGACAGTCAGACAGTCACGACAGGCATCAAGAGCGCACCCGCTCGTCGTACAATTGGAAACATCTAGACCGTCGCTTTACAAGGACTTCTTTGCCTGGTGCACTGCATCACTGTGGAACTCACTCCCAGAACATATGTTTCCCTCCAATTATAACCTACAATTATTCAAAATTCGTATCAATCAACTTCTTCGCACACACACCGCTTCTCGACTGCCATAGGGTCTCCCTTTAGTGTGTGTGTGCCACTGTCATAAAAAGAGCTATAATTATCATGAGCCTATCAATCCCTGCTTTGGTGAAAGCCCTTAACTTGCCTTGTTTAAAAAATGGCCAAAGTTATTCCCTTGTACAAAGGTGGTAAGTCCGATCATCTCGGCAACTACAGACCTGTATCTGTCTACTCTTCCAAATACTATAGAAAAATTGATCAAGAGTAGAGTGGCATCATTTCTTTGTCGTCATAGACAGATAGTTCATGTGGATCAATTTGAATTTTAGACTCGTAAGGGTGCCGATGATGCTATTTATCAGTTTTGGAGCATTTAAGCACTTCTGCCGCCTCTCCTACGTGTGAGATTGCTTGTGAGCTCAAACAGCGATGTTTTCGGTGACTTGAACTACTTAAGCAGCTTTTTAGATAGTTTAACCAGCTTTTTATATAGATCACCTGTCTAAAAAGCTGATTAAGCTGTCTGTGGGGTTTGTGCTTACACGCAATCTCCTCCATGGCGAAGGGTGCAGAATTGTCATTCTGTCCCTAATCTTTTATATTTTAGAATAAACGAGAAGAAATGCGCCTGTAGCTGTTTTCTGACCTATGTAAAGCCTTCAACTCTATGTGTCATCGGCTATTGATGCGGAAACTTCAATTTTATGGGTTTCATGGGGTTGCTTACTATTTAATACTACTGGGATAGGTGATGCCGGTACATTTAATTTCAAAATTGCACAAGGTCAAGGTAATCGGACGTATAAAGTTTACATTTGTTTGTTTATATGTTTTGTAACCCGTGCAACTGAATTAGAAGTGGTGACAAGTTTATCAACGAACGCCTTTATGCCCACGATTAGAAGGAAGGAAAACCCTCAAAGTTATACTACGATAATGGGAAAAATTTATGGGGGCATAGTCAGAATTAAAAGAATTTGGACAGTTTGTTGAGGAGGGTTGCATCTGTATGATACGCTATGAGAGTGGTTGTCCGTGAGTATAGCTTCTAAACATGAATGAGAGTTTATCATACGTTTGTCGATTCACATATTCAATATTGGGAGCATTCCAACCAAACTGTGATACATTCACTGTTCCTTCTCCAGAAGACAGCGCGGTGCGGGATATTTGCGGTGTTAGCCCTCAGGAATCTTGTCGACCTTTGTTTATGCCTGGAAAGATCTTAATGTTGCCTTCCTTGTTTAAATTTGTGGCGGTATCTACGGTCTACAAGCGTAGAAACAGACCCATACCGCATAAAAATGGTGCTGGTCAAGCAGATAGCTTAAAACTCCGATTCCATCGTCGGCGTTGACTAAGAACTCTATTCTTTATGAGAGTAGGAAGATGTATAACCTTACTCCTCACCACACAGAAGCTGCCGTACTGCAAAGGTGAAGTCTTTTAGAAGGACAGTGAAAGCATATTATATGAGGGTACGGTGTGAATTGTCAAAATATTTTTGTATTTTTCTGCTTGTAAAAATAGCTTTAACGCAAATGACAAATTTAAAATTATTTTTTTATCATTTTATAGATTCTTTTGTTCTGGAAGCTTTGTTAACAATAATTGTGAGTTAAACAATAAAGCATATTTTGAATTTGAATTTGAATTAAACAATAACCATATGTCCGTATATTCCTCTTACGGGAAACATACTGTAAATATTCACACTAGAGCCAGCTTGTTGCTGATGAACATAATTATTACGCGAAAATGGAAAATACTAAATTGCATAATTTAATTAAATTTAACGAGTGAGGGTAATTAAAATTTGCTGCAAATCAGCATGGACACTAATTTGACAATAATTATCACGAATGTGAGTACAATAATGGCCAAATAATTAAAATTCGAGTTGCCAATCATCAGAAACTCGATGCTGGTAGCTTATTAAGGAGGGCCGGAAAACGACAAATCCTAACAAATTATACAGTACACCGATTCATAACGTATAAGCGATTGTTGATTGCAATTCCTCATACTGACGTCCCTACTTGCGTCTTTCTCTTTTTCGAACTCAGGTCGCCCCGATCCTTCTGTTACCTTAATTTGTTATTGCCTTAAGACAGAAAAGTTTTACGTACCGGCATACCGGGCTTGATGAATGGGTTGGTGCCATTCTACTTATTTTGCTTGAAGCGCGTCCGTTCGACCATAAAGGCCTCCGTGTGCTGCCTTGCCAGATTTACTACGAACTAGTGGACAGTGAATAACGTAACAATTCAGAGTATTATTTTTTTAATCTCGTGCCTCTTCATTGGGAATTCTAAGTAAATTCATCTATAAAGTTCGTCAATGGCGAAGTTTCATAAAACACAAAATAGGAATTCAGTAAGAGAACTCAGGCAAGTACAGCATCAAACTCAAACTAACCCATCTAATTCTTGACGTGTGGAGGAACCTGGTGGGTCGGACGCAGATACTTGGTACTGAGGGCTTTTTCATTACAGTAGTTTGAAAGAAATATGCCGGAGGACGGATGTGTATAGAGAAACCACACTTACGAGACTTGCTTTCGCCCTTAGGACTTACGCAACCGTGTTTCATTCCAAAATGTATACGAACTTCAAATGCGAGTATGAGAACCGGTTAAGAATCTTACTATGGAAGGAGGTCTAGTTTTGCTCGAACAGCAGAACTGCTTCTTCAGCATACTGCGCTGGTGAGTGTGAGGACGTCTTGGGGGCCTTGGCTGGGCATAAGAGGATCAGCCTTACCTGGGTTCCGGGACATTAGAATGTCCCGGGAAACATGGAGACTGATCGTCTGGCATGACAGGGTTCCGCAATGCATCCAATGATACCTGATCCTATAATAGGTCTGTCCTGCAGTATGACGGCCACAATTCTAAGGAAAGCAAAAGGTGAGCGATCCAAGGATCTATGCCGATTACTCTAGGAATGAGGCTGGTTAGGCGACTCTTGGGAGACCCATCGTTTTGTAGGTTGAGGGTCTTCCTGCCTCTGAAGAGGGGGATTTGAAGCTTATGACAGAGCTATTGACAGGACCCTGCTGCTTGACCAAGTATTTCCATCTGCTGCGGATCGCAGAAAATCCAGACTGCAGGTGGTATTTGAAAGAAGAGGAATCATTATCCACTTATATTTTCGCGGACTATTCTGCATTAGGTAGGGTGAGAGAAATGCGCTTTGGGAGCTGCGCCGGCGTGCTGAACTGGGAGGATATAAGGAAGATCCAGCCGAGGAAGCTGTGTGCTTCGTTAGATAAGCCGGACTATCGGACTGAATTGGTATTTAAGTGGGCCCAGACTGATAGCCTACGTGCAAGGGATCTCCCACCCGCGCTTTAAAATTCACTCATTCATGCCGATAAACTTACAAGTTTTATGCAGTGACCGCCTGAACCACATCATTGGACCATAGTTTAATAGAAGTTGCAGCAAAATTGATTTATTATAGAGAATTACTATATGCTCTTAAATTAAATTTACTTTCACAAAGTGTTCAGATTTTTAGCATAATGCAGGGAGGGATGTAAACACCTTAATTTCGCTCATTAGCACACCCCCCAAACTAGTAAGGAGAATAATAATACATCTCTTGTTTGAGACACGTCCTGAATCAGCATGTTCGATGGTCCTAGTCCACGTTGGCCCCGTTTCAAAGTGTTATTTTTTTAATCTCGTCCCTCTTCATTGGGAACTCTAAGTAAATTTCATCTATAAAGTTCGTCAATGGCGAAGTTTCATAAAACACAAAATAGGAATTCAGTAAGAGAACTCAGGCAAGTACAGCATCAAACTCAAACTAACCCAACTAATTCTTGACGTATGGAGGAACCTGGTGAGTCGGATGCAGATACTTGGTACTGAGGGCTTTTTTATTACAGTGGTTTGAAAAAAATATGCCAGCGGACGGATGTGTATAGAGACACCACAGTTACGAGACTTGCTTTCGCCCTTAGGACTTACGCAACCGTGTTTCATTCCAAAATGTATACGAACTTCAAATGCGAGTATAAGAACCGGTTAAGAATCTTACGATGGAAGGAGGTCTAGTTTTGCTCGAACAGCAGAACTGCTTCTTCAGCATACTGCGCTGGTGAGTGTGCGGACGTCTTGGGGGCCTTGGCTGGGCATAAGGGCATCAGCCTTACATGGAGACTGATCGTCTGGCATGACAGGGTTTCGCAATGCATCCAATGAGACCTGATCCTATAATAGGTCTGTCCTGCAGTATGACGGCCACAATTCTAAGGAAAGCAATAGTTGAGCGGTTCAAAGATCTATGCTGATTACTCTAGGAATGAGGCTGGTTAAGCGAATGTTGGGAGACCCATCGTTTTGTAGGTTGAGGGTCTTCCTGCCTCTGAAGAGGGGGGATTTGAGGCTTATGTCAGAGCTATTGACAGGACCCTGCTGCTTGATCAAGTATTTCCATCTGCTGCGGATCGCAGAAAATCCAGACTGCAGGTGGTATTTGAAAGACGAGGAATCATTATCCACTTATATTTTCGCGGACTATTCTGCATTAGGTAGGGTGAGAGAAATGCGCTTTGGGAGCTGCGCCGGCGTGCTGAACTGGGAGGATATAAGGAAGATCCAGCCGAGGAAGCTGTGTGCTTCGTTAGATAAGCCGGACTATCGGACTGAATTGGTATTTAAGTGGGCTCAGACTGATAGCCTACGTGCAAGGGATCTGCCACCCGCGCTTTAAAATTCACTCATTCATGCTCATAAATTTATAAGTTTTATGCAGTGACCGCCTGAACCACATCATTGGACCATAGTTTAATAGAAGTTGCAGCAAAATTGATTTATTATAGAGAATTACTATATGCTCTTAAATTAAATTTACTCTCACAAAGTGTTCAGATTTTTAGCATAATGCAGGGAGAGATGCAAACACCTTAATGTCGCTTAATAGCACACCCCCCAAACTAGTAAGGAGAATAATACCACATCTCTATTGTTTGAAACACGTCCTGAATCAGCATGTTCGATGGTCCTAGTCCACGTTGGCCCCGTTTCGACCTAATGCGTCTTGTCAGGTGGACACAGGCAAAGCTCTGCTCCGTGTCAGGCTATTTTAAAGAAAATGATAAACTCATGATTATTTGACGTCTCAGATTAGTGATAAGACGTCCCCCTTCAAATAAGACTTAAAAAGAACGTGATTTTGACGCAGTCAATTACCTGGGTGCAGAAGACATCCATTACTTTTGTGCCCTGCACCAAATCCCATAGGTCACTAAGGAATAACATCCTAGTCTATTGTTGTTGCTCCGAAGATATGATGTCGTGTGCTATTCAAATCCTCGCTTCATGTTGTATTGAACTATCTCTCGCTCCCTGACAAGAATAACTCAGGTTAACGATAGTTAATTTACTTAGTTAGCTCTGAAGATTCGGTATCATTTGCTGCTGAAATCCTGGCTTCATGTTATGTTGAATTATCTCTCCATCCCCAACAGGAGTCATAATTCGGTTATGCGATAGCTAATTTAATTAGTTTTGTTATTTTAAAAAGATAAAGACATAAAGTTTTCATTAATGGGGTTCATCGTTCTGCGCACGATGTGACAACGTCGCAATATTATTACCACTTCGCCAACGGCCAGCCGCTGTCCGAGGGCTGGCTGCCGGCCAGGAAGCGAGCCGTGAGCCATGTTCATTTGCAAAATTGGCGGTTTGGTCAGCACACGATCCCGCAAATGTAAATTTGCACTGAAAGTTACACTGCACCCAGATAATGTAATCGCGTTATAGGAGGTAATATTCGAGTGGAACTTTGGCGGAAGAAACTTTTACTCTGTGCTTGATATCTAGGAATATGTTTGTATACTGCAGACCATAATAATTGTATACGTAGACCACAATTCGAAAAACTGTATTAACATTTATATTATTGAGAAAGATAACCTTATTATATGAAGTCTATTTATCGAGGAATGCTTGAAATTTATTAGACTGACGTGACTCAAACCAGGAAGTATTCAAATGAATGAGATGTCAATCTAAAAGTATGGAAAGCATCACTAAACGGAAACGTAAATATGTCGGTTATATCATAAGGAATTTAAACAAATACCGATTGGTACAGGTCTCAATGAGGGCAAAGTCTAAAAACGAAGATGACAGAAGACCTGGAAGAAAGAAATTCTTATGGCCTGCAAAGTTGTGAAAATGGGTTTATGTATCTAATATCTGCATAGTCATAACGGTAGTCAAAAAAATAGATGGAAAATGGCCGAAGAGGAAGGAGAAGCCGTTTGAAAATAAAATCAACGAACAAAGAAGGTACCAACTTAGTAAGAAAACTAAATTACATGGGTTACCATTTAAAACAATATTTCAAACAAATCCCTGAATCCGCCTCTTAAAAGTAGGTACCAATTTATCTTCTATCTATTTCGTAAAGCTTAGAAATATTATTTGCAGAATCCGTTTAAAATGGCATACAATATTCCGTATCAAGATGAAGTGGGGTAATTTTTACCGCAATATTCACGCTTCGCTTGGTCCTCGTTCCCTATACTCGTTGCTGCGTTCATAAATCTTATACAAATAAGTGCAGCAGTGTATTTAATGGTGACCCAATTGACCCGGTAGCGGTCGCTGGACCACGCCTGAACACGCGGATGCATATTTTTTAATGTTCGTACTGTATAATGATTTTCGCTATCTGAATAGTATCTATCTTAAGTGTGCGCTTAGGCGAAGGCGGAGAAACCACAGGCCAACAAATTGGTTTTGATTTTTTTCAATGGGGATTTTGTTTGTAGGTTTTTATAAGTGGTTTTACGTTTGTATAAATAGTTTGACCAAAGGCGTCGAAGAAAAGGTTTTTTTACTTCAAACAAAATTAAATTTCTATTGCCAATTAATTCAATTCAAACTTACCATCTGAGCTTTACCATACATTAGAGGCTAGTACTACCCAATAACAGGTTTCATGGGGAGAAGAAGGGAGAACAATGAGAAATTATAGTAGTTCACTATCTTGCAACAGTTTTGACCATTATAGCATTAAAAAGGATGGTAGTACGAAGAGGTCAATCTTTGCAAATCACTTCTGATAGTGAAACACCAAATCAATAATCAAAGCTAAACGTAAATTAATACACAACACCGCTTTTAAAAAACTTCATTATAAACAAAGACTCAAAAAGTATTGAAACTATACCTCGATCGAAAGGAACTAACACATAGTTTTAGTAATCGAGTAACAGTCTCATCAAAGAGACTTGCACCTATGGTAGCCTCAGACTGAGTAGGGTGAAGTATCAGTCAGGTAAAAGCTGCATGAAAGTGATTTGAAAATGGTCAGATGGGAGCCAGAACGTAACAAGACTGATGGTGATATGATGTATTGTAAATTATCATTAAAATGGGATGTGTCTTCTTGAATTGAGGTCTTTCTAACTTTTTTTTTAAATCGCAGAGGTCTTGACGATCGTTGGGACCCAACATCATCAGGGAGGGGTCATGATTGTACTACTAAAGCATTCAAACTGCTAATTAATTACCACCTGCTCTAAGTTTGAACTTGAACTTGGAAAATAATTTATGAACATTCAAGACAATTTTTAAACGTCGCGAGAGAATAGCACAGGAAATTATGAACCTTAAATGCAATGGTTAGCAGATTTTATTATATAAATAGTCAAGAAGTGCATCAGTCCAACAGACTTTGCCTCCCTCCAAGCTCGCTCTAACTATTGCTCTGATGTTCATTGAAACGTAGGCTTTGGTGGTTCTCCCGACACCCTAATCCTCAAACCATAAATCAAAACACAACATTGCTTTTAAAAAACTTTACTATAAAACAGGAACCAAGATCTATAAGCGATTCAAATTATATTTATCCATGCGTGTTTTAGTATTCGGGTGGAGTGTAAATTTATTAAGTCTTTGATTAATAGACATTGTTATTATTTTATCGAAGTGAATTTTGTATCATCTTTTCTCACCTGACGTAGAACGATCCTAATCTGAGCTATCTAACCTGCATGCTAACCAAGGCGTGCCACAACAAGCCGTGACAATATTTTGAGATAATAATAATAATAAATTATTTATTTGCTCCGGAACCCGAAAAAAAATCTTTAACTTCTGACTTCGTTGCAGTAG
Organism: Pissodes strobi; assembly: GCA_016904865.1. Classification (NCBI taxonomy): domain Eukaryota; kingdom Metazoa; phylum Arthropoda; class Insecta; order Coleoptera; family Curculionidae; genus Pissodes; species Pissodes strobi. Next base: position 146,166 of record MU185820.1, on the reverse strand, counting down.
TTGCGCTGTGCTCTTTCAGGAGACGGAGCTCAGATATAGGTAGTTGGGAGAGATGGATAGAAACACTCGGTGTAAAAAAGGCTTGGTTTATTAATTTCAGGGTGAGTATAGAAGGTTGTAAGTATTACCAAAATATTCGGGAATGCATATCTCGTAAGTCCCCTGGGATATTCCTCGCGAAAATGTTAACCACGAACAGCAGCGAGAGAGAGGGAGAGCTAGCCTGAAGGGCTGTCTCAATTAGACTGACGGGCGGATAGATTATTTGATCTGGCTGAATGTTTAGTTACGTAGTTTACTTTTTTATATGTAGTTAATTTAAATAGCACTTTGCCTTATGGCGTTATTAATTTTTACTGATTCACTTTTAAGGCTTGCCTGATCAGAGTGGCTTTTCCCTTTCGGTAGTTCGCACTGATAGGTCTTTTTTAAACGTGCCTGATCAGCGTGGCTTTTCCCTTTCGGTAGTTCGCACTGATAGGTCTTTTTTAAAGTGAGAGCTTTGATCTGCCAGAGTGGCTTTTCCCTTTCGGTAGTTCGCACTAGAGATCAAAGTCTGCCGGTCTGGGGTGCTGCACAGCTTTTTATACCAAACTTTGACCTCTAATTCGAGTATTGTTTTGAATTGTCAACAAGGTTAATCATAACAGTTTATACTTTAATTAACAACAATTTATAATTGCGATTCAAGGTTAAGTTCAAACTTTCCACTGTATGATTTTATGTTAGTTGACACATGCCCTCCCGCCAGAAAACGACGGTCTCCGGAGTTTATTACCAGATATGTTATTACCTTACTACATATATATATTTTTTACATTTTGCACTCAACCTTATATTAACACTTTCTCACTATCACAATCAGTCCGTACTGGTCTCTACTCGATCCCAGACGTTCTGGCTGGTTGCAACAGTTTGTCCATTCGTTTTACTTGTTGTTCACTTCGTGTCGTGGCTCAGTTTTGTCCACCCGGTATTAGTCTTGAAGTGTTGTCAACTCTGTATGTTACTTGACCCAGTGCTTTTTGGTGACATGGAACAAAAGGAAGGTTTGTTTTAATAATTAACTAATAACTAATTTAATATCAATTAATAATTTTTTAGGTGCCAAATACAATAACAATTATACAATACATTGTCCAGAACCCCGCCGTAAGTTATATTTATTTATTTTTGAGAGCCCTAAGTTTTTTTATTTTTTGTTTTGTGTGTTACAAATATTTTATTTTCTAGACCGTTTTTATGAAAGGTCCCTGGCAACATAATATATATGACCGTTGTGGTCAGTTTTACGAGGCCCACCATTTATATATATTTTTAGTTATAATAAACATTTTAAGACGTTTCCGTTTTTATTATTTTTATTATTAGATTTGGATTATTTATACCAATATTTCATCATATTTCAGATTCTTTTTTATTTCTTATTGTACATCCCTCGTATAAAGGATTGAAAATAATTCTTTTGATTATTTATATGTATATCTGGTAGTCCTTATTTTATCTTATTCTATGTTTTATTATTGTATGTCTTCATTTTTTCTATGTGGGGTGACATAGTATATTTCTATCGATAATTCCTTATTTATGTTCGCTTATTTTTAATTATTTAATCTACGTATTTTGTCTACATATTTTAACTATCTTTATTTATTCTCTATGTTTTGTGTTGGCCGACACTTTTGTGATATATTCGCTTTAATATTACCTCCTATCTTTAACTTTTAACTTATTTTCCTTTATTTCTATTATTACTCGAGTTTTCTATCTTCTCATATACTGTCTACTTTTCCTTGTAACTTTATATATGCCCGTTTATGGCTTCTAATTTCGCTCCTAGGTCCTCATTTGAAACGCTAACATGCTCTTCTAAGACTTTCCCTGTACGGTATTAGTCGAAAACAATTGCGTTCTCATTATAACTTTACTAAAGTTTCATTTCTCCATTTAAACTTCATAATTCTCCATATATGATCTGTATATACTAAACTTTTCTAGTTTCATTTTTCTCTATATCGACCTTCTATATCATCTATTTGGACGCCTACATGTTTTTATTATGACTTTCTCTAGTAACTTAGATAGTTGTCAGTAACACTTGCGTTCCAAATTCTAGTTCTATATTTCTAATGTATCTCTGTTTGCTCTATTTCCTTCTCTAAATACCTCTAATATTTTGCTCGTTGCTTTATTTTCTACAATATCCTTTTCCATTCTAATATCTATGTACTCTATTTTCTACCTTAAGTACATATTGTTTCCATTTTAAATGTATCTTATATTTTTCTATATGCTCTATGCTACCTTTTTCTCACTCCTAAGTGTCTTATTATGATTTTCCCTAATATGTAAGGTATTTATCATTGACACCTGGGTTTGTAGATACTTTGTGCATTGTCATTATTTTTTCCCTAAAACCGCTAGCAGTCTTCCTTCGAAGTCCTCGTCTTCTTTCTCGTCTATGCATACCTGCACTACTCTCAATTTTATTAGTGTTTTCCCCAAAATTGCTAATAGTTTTCTTTCGAAGTCCTCGCCTTCTTTTTTGTTTATATTTTCCTTATTCCCAGTTTTATTACTGTCTTGTTGCTCCTTATCTTTCTCACGTTTTTCTTTTTCTGCCTCTTGTATAACTAACTGTATATACGTATCTTCCGTATCCTCTGTACTATCGTCCTATGTGTCCCCTGAATCATCTTCTTAGTTACTTAGCTTCTGATGTCTTCTTAACTTTTGGTTTTTTTCTATTTGCTTAGTTGTTGGTTACTTCTTACTTAGTTTCTGGTTTCCTTGCATTTACTTAGTTTCTGGTTACTTCTTACTTAATTTTTATATATATTTTTTTTGCAGTTACTTAGTTTCTGTTACAGTAGTACCTTAGATAATAGTATTGTATGACTCTCCCTATGTTTGGCGATATCCATCTTTAATATTAGTTTAAAATTTCCTTGTATATTGTCTATTTATATGTACTTTTTATGAAACTCTAATTTCATCTCTTAGTTCCTCGTATATTTTGCTTTCCAAGAGTCTGACTTGTGATTTTGCCTATAGGGTATTTATCTGAGACAACTGGGTTCAAAATTCTTAATACGTCCTGTATATACACATTTCTTATTTTCTGCTTTATTTCCATATTACCTACTTCTTAAAAACTCCTTAATTCTTCTACTTCTTTTTCTATTTGCTTGCTCCTCCGACTAATTGTTTTATTTTCTCTATTGTCTAAGGTAATTGTGATTGTTACGCGTGCTTAAAATTTTAATTTTACGCAACTTTTCTCACTAAAAATTGCTAGTAGTTCCTCTAACTGTACGCCCCTTTTTTGTCCATAATGGCACTACTCTTAATTTTTTTTTCTTATATATTGCCATTGCGTCTTTTGCCTCTCGCATAATTAACTGAAATTGCTTTGCTACAATATTGACCTCCCTGTCCTCTTTCTGATTATCGCTTGGTGATGTGCTGGTCCATTGGCCCATTCTATGCATTTACTGATTTTTCTTACTCTTCTTATGTTCCAAACTGTCTTAGAAGTATGATGGTTTTGTTCTTCTGTAATGATAATATGTGATGACTAAATGTGCATATTCCGTATTATGCTTGACCTTAGGTGTAAGATTTATTTAAAAGAAGATGGCTATATAATACTGGTGCTTACACCAAGTGGTCAACAAGGCGAATTGTTATGATTTCCAAAAAATCTCAAAGAAAACTGGCACAGAAAACAATCGTGTGGGTCACCGCTGCTATACAAAATTTAGACGGCTTGGATTGATGCAAACTGTTATTTTTAGCTAGATCAGGGGTCTATCTGGAAAAAAGCGTATCTTCTCGATGAGTCCTTGATCCTGTGGGCGATCAAAACGGCTGCCTCCACCACGTGACACCATTATATTGACCGGCGGATAATAAAAAGAAAGGGCGGATCGATTGTTTGGTGGATGAATGTTTAGTTACGTAGTTTACTTTTTTATATGTAGTTAATTTAAATAGCACTTTGCCTTATGACGTTATTAATTTTCACTGATTCACTTTTAAGGCATGCCTGATCAGAGTGGTTTTTCCCTTTCGGTAGTTCGCACTGATAGGTCTTTTTTAAAGTGAGAGCTTTGATCTGCCAGAGGGGCTTTTCCCTTTCAGTAGGTCGCACTGGAGATCAAAGTCTGCCGGTATGGGGTGCTGCACAGCTTTTTATACCAAACTTTGACCTCTAATTCGAGTATTGTTTTGAATTGTCAACAAGGTTAATCACAACAGTTTATACTTTAATTAACAACAATTTATAATTGCGATTCAAGGTTAAATTCAAACGTTCCACTGTATGATTTTATGTTAGTTGACAATATATAAAGCCTATATGCAAAAAATGTTAAGACAATACGCAATAAAATCAAATCAATACATCACAATCCAATTCTTGAAACATATATACCTAGACAGATTTCCAAAATCGTCTCCTTTAGTGGCAGAGATCTCAAATCAGCGCTCAAAGAATTAAATAAATTAAACAAAGTAATAAAGTAATTTCTCTAAGATTGAGCCGGTAACAAGCTATATCCGTGGCGTGAGTTACGTTTCTTATACCTCATGCCTACTGTTTACTGAGATCAAGTCAGACTCACTAGATTTTACAAAGGTTACACAATGTCATATATAGAGTCCAAGAAGGGTTAGGATGCTACAGCCCTTAAAAAGGGCTCGACAGCTGTCTGTTGACCACCTCACGCCACGTTATATAATTCGTTATGATTTGCAGTGCTTTGGAGATACCTGGACCGTATAATACTGGTATTAATTTGGAGAATAATTTAAAATTAGAAATACCTACTTCATAATTTGTAAGTAATACCATTTACTTTTTTTTGTAAGACTGTCTTGCCAAAGTTTAGATTTTCTACATAATAAGTGACTAGTTTCGCATGCCTTGTGTTTGACAGAACATTGGCTCAAGGAAGATGAAATTACTTTAACAAATATCCAAGGCTATAAACTGGCAGCCTTTTCAACTAGAGAAAACTTAACAGGGGGAGGTGTTGCCATATTTGTCAAAATATACATTGAATTTGTCACAATAAATATAAATGTAAATGTAGAAAAATGTATAGAATCGTGTGCCATATTTTTATGTAATTTTAGGGTTAACATTTTAGGTATTTTTTGAAGCCCACAGGGCCAGTTTGACTCCTTCTTAACAGCCATGGAAGGTGTGCTATGTCAATTAGGAATCGAAAAACAGATTGCAGTAGCTGTAAACTTTAATGTCAATTTTTTAAACTGCAGTAATACCATTAAAATCGTAGATGTTTTTGGTAGTTTTGACCTGTACAAGACGATAGATGCACCAACAAGAGGACAAAATTGTATTGATAATATTTTCCTGGGCTCTGCAGTGGAGCTGTGCTCTGCCTCTGTACATGTTGTGCATTTTTCAGATCACAGCACATATCCTTCATAGAGTATAGGCTTTATCCAAACTACGGAAACTTTCCGCCCTTTATCCCAAAAAGGTATGATTTTATTCCATAATGAAGTATCTGAGATTGATTGGATGTTTGTGAATGATGTATGTGTGGATGTAAACAATAAATTTAGTAAATTCTTAGATTTGCTAGAGGAGGCATATTTGAAGTGCTTCCCTGAAAAAACTTATAGGTGCAGATCTGATCAACCTCAAAAAGTGACCTGATTTACTCAGGAACTCAAAACAATGAGGGAACACCTTAAACTATTGGAAGGACTTAAAAGGCAGTATGAAAGTGTAGCTATCGATGAAATCCATAAGGAATTTAGGGCTGTATATAAGAAACAAATACATTTAGCTAAAATCAGGGCAAATGATCGTACTATACAAAATTCATCAAACCCTATAAAATCAATGTGAAATATCATAAACTTGCATCGAGGATTACCAAGAAATCCCCTGACCATGTCATTTCACCCGACACCTTCAATGATTTTTTTTATCAATAGCCCCAAACTCAGTAAATAAATATAAATAACAACTTCCTTAACAACATAGCAGGATATACACCTGAACCTTTCTGGTTTAATGAAATGTCATTTAATCAGGTGTAGGATGTGATAAATAATCTAAAAAATAAACTTAGTCGGGATATTTTTGGTTTTAATGTCAATTTATTGAAATCTATCAAAAATTTAATAATTCTGCCTTTGACTAAACTCATTAATTTGTGTTTTAAAGAAAATGTGTTTCCCATAGATCTAAAGAGAGCCACAGTTATTCCAATATTTAAAAAAGGAGACATAAATCAGCCTCAAAATTACCGACCTATCTCCCTTCTTCCTATTCTGTCAAAAGTCTTCGAAAAGTGCATGTCATTGCAAATAACTGAATTTTTTGAATCAAACAAACTTTCCTTGGACAGTCGATTTGGTTTCCGAAAGGGTAAAAGCACAGTCCTTGCTATCTTAGATCTCATATCTCATATAACTGAATCTTTTCATACGCTACAATACGACAGTGTTCTGATGTGTGATCTGAGTAAAACATTTGACTGTGTTGACCATGAAATTCTTCTGGCTAAACTCAAAGGGTATGGATTCTCTCAGAATAGCATTGATATGGTGAAATCTTACTTGCAAGACAGAGTGCAAGTGGTGAGAGTGGGAAATGACACTTCAGCCGAGCACATTGGGAATATTGGGGTTCCTCAGGGATCGATAATGGGCCCTATTCTATTTATAGTTTATGTTAATGGCCTACCAAATGATGAACCGTGTGCTAAATTCACAATTTATGCTGATGATACCACACTTTCCTTGGCATCGAACACAATTGCGGGTTCAACTCAGGGTATGGATGTTGCGCGAAAGAAGAGGGAAAGATGGTTTTGTGCAAATAGGTTGGTATTGAACTCAGATTAAACCAAAGAGGTGATGTTTGCTTTGCGGGAAACTGGGGACGTGAATGGTGGTGTGACTGATGTGAGGTTTCTGGGAGTGATTCTGGATATTAAACTAAGATGGCATTTGCATATTGACACCTTATGCAAAAAATTATCCAAGGGGTTGTACATACTTAGAAGTCTCTCAAAAAATGTTTCTCAGGATATTCTAATGACGTCCTATCATGCCATTTTTCATTCCCATCTTGCATATGCACTACTAGTTTGGGGGCACGCAGCAGATACATACAGAGTTTTTGGATTGCAAAGAAAGGCCATTAGAATCATCAGTCTGCTAAATTACAGAGAAGACTGCAGAGCTGCCTTTAAAGCACTCAAAATTCTCACCCTTCCATCTCAGTATGTGTTTGACAACCTGCTTTTTATGAGGCAGAATTTAGCATCGGGCAGAGCTCATGAAGATATACATGGTTATGATCCCAGAAATAAATGTAAGCTGATTCCTGCATACTGGAGGCTGCGAAGGTGTCAGACTGGTCCTGGGTATTGGGCTATAAAATTTTATAATGCTTTGCCTGATAGTATCAAGCTTTTAGAATGTAAGGATTTTAAAAGAGAAATTAGACAAATATTGATTAATGAACCTTTTTATTCTTCTGAATTTTAATTTTACCTGATATGTACCAGTCTCCCTAGATGTTAATTTTATGTTTTTAAATTTAAATGTTTTAATTTGAAGTACTTTTAATTTATGTGTTTTATATTTGTTCAGTGTCCATAATGACCAGTTTTGAACTGTCTTTGTTCTTATAGTAGGTATTATGCTGGATTAACGGTTTTTCTATTGATTTTATTGACGAATGTAAACTGTACTGTATTAACATGAATAAACGAATTTGAATTTGAATTTGAATGCCGTATTTTATAACCGTGCGGCAGAATAAAATTCATGAATTTTAAACCCTGTGCGCTATATACCCACTTATCATTTTAGTAACCTATTAATTGGTACAACAGCTTATTTGCCTCACAGTTGGAATTGCACATAATTATCAATAATAGTCAATATTATGTAAGCGCTTTTTTCTTTTTGCTTTATTGTTATACTTGTCATGTTAATTGTATTGTATAATTGATTTTTTTTTATATCAAGGGATCTCATTCATAGTAGGGAAAGAATAAATTATTTATTTTGGCGAAATATTATGCCTTATTTAACAGCTCCTCCGAAATTACTTTTCAGCATTTAATAACATTGCAGATTTTTCCCAGTTGAGTCTCAGTTAACTAGGTGGCGCCTAATATCTTTATTAAAGTGTATCGAAGAATTCACGAACCTAGCTCTCCACTGTATTACTTGCTGCCGTTCGCATCTATTGGTAAGTTTGCTAAATGAGTTTAGGAAATGTTGCCATAAAGAAGTGGCGCCCAACGTGGGGCGGCATATAATTTTATTGTAGCTTGCTTTTGCATCTTAAGTACTTGAAGAATTCTGTTGCATTTACCCTAAGAAGAAGACCATAGGGTACTTTTGATTCAAATTGATCCATATACACCACTCTGGTACCGTCCGACTACCCCAGATCAGCCACCTTATCTCGCAATAAGAATTCTAGTGTTTAAATTTTTTTGAGATTAAGCCTCAGGCTATTACCAAAGTATATGTAAACTAGTAGCTCCACTCCCGCAAATATTTTGTGCCAGCCGCCGAAAATCCGCAGATTGTTGGCAGCATGTGGAGCGTTTTAGTTTAATCAGTCGTTCGTATGTAGGCAGAGTGTTCAGAACAGAGTCGGATTTGTGAAAATCCTAAATTTTATTTCTATTAAAATAGAAATTTTATTCGGACTTCGGTGGAAATATATACGAAGCAATGAAAAATACAAAGGCAAATAGGAAAAATCTATAGTCGGATTAGTGAATAGATATGTTAATAAAAATAGGTTAATAGGTACATATTATATAACGATAATGGAATGCATTGTAAATATTAAATATATTTTGGCACTGTGAAACTAACCCAAAGTTGATTCGACGACAAACTCAAACTAACCAAATCTATTAAAATTGATTATAACGTATGGGAACCGGTTCAAATAACTAAAATAAGTTGAGATTAAATGAAACTAGACGAAAGTTGTTTGGATGACTAACCCAAATTAACCAAATCCATTAAAATTGATTATAACGTATCAGAACCGATTCAAATGATTAAAATAAGTTGAGACAAAGTGAAATTAATCAAAAGTTGAATCGACGGTTAACCCAAACTAACCAAATCTATTGAAATTGATTATAACGTATCGGAACCGCTTTAAATGACTAAAATAAGTTGAGAATAAGTGAAAGTAAGCGAAAGTTGAATCGACGACTAACCCAAACTAACCACATCTATTAGAATTGATAATGACGTTGGTATTGTAACTGTTTCAAATGGCTAAAATAAGTTGAGAATAAGTGAAACTAACCGAAAGTTAATTGAACACTAACCCAAACTAACCAAATCTATTAAAATTGATTATAACGTATCGGAACTGCTTCAAATGGCTGAAATAAGTTGAGAATAAGTGAAGCTAACCGAAAGTTGATTGGACAACTAACCCAAACTAATCAAATCTATTAAAATTGAATATAACGTAACGGAAGGTTCAAATAATTAAAGTAAGTTGAGACTATGTGAAACTAACCGTAAGTTCAATCGACGACTAACCCAAACTAACCAAATGTAATAAAATCATTATAACGTATCGGAACCGCTTTATATGACTAGCATAAGTTGAGAATATCTGACACCAACCGACAGTTGAATCGACGACTAACCCAAACTATCCAAATCTATTAAAATTGATTATAATTTATCGAAATCGATTCAGATGACTAAAATAAGTTGAAACTAAGTGAAACTAACCGAACGTTGATTGGACGACTAACCCAAACTAACCAAATCTATTAAAATTGCTTATAACGTCTCAGAACCGGTTCAAATGATTAAAATAAGTTGAGACTAAATGAAACAAACCGAAAGTTGAATAGACGACTAACTTGAACTAGCCAAATCTATTAAAATTGATTATAACGTATCGGAACTGGTTCAAATGACTAAAATAAGTTGAAACTAAGTGAAGCTAGTCGAAAGTTGATTGTAGTCCTCCCCAAACTAACCCAAACTAACCAAATTTATTGAAATTGATTATGACATATCGGAACCGGTGCAAATGACTAAAATAAATTGAAACTATGTGAAGCTAATCGAAAGTTGATTGGACAACTAGCCCAAACTAACCAAATCTATTAGAATTTATTATAACGTATCGGAACCGCTTTAAATAACTAAATTAAGTTGAGAATAAGTGAAACTACCCGAAAGATGAATCAACAACTAACCCAAGCTAATCAAACCTATTAAAATTGATTATAACGTATCCGAACCGGTTCAAATGACTAAAATAAGTTGAAACTACGTGAAGTTTATCGCAAGTTGATTGGATGACTAATACAAAGTAATCAAATCTATTAAAATTGTTTATGACATATCGGAACCAGTTCAAATATCTAAAATATGGTGAGGCTAAGAGAAACTAACCGAAAGTTGATTTAACTCTAAACCCAAACTAACCCAACTAATAACATCTATTAAAATTGAATATAACGTCTTAGAACCGGTTCAAATGATTGAAATATGTTGAGACTAAGTGAAACTAACCGAAAGTTGAATCGACGATTAACCCGAACTAACCAACCTAATCCGGTTAGTCGCTCAATCAACTTTTGCTTAGTTTCACTTAGTTAGTTTCAACCTATTTCAGTCATTAGAGCCGGTTCAGATACTTTATAATCAATTTTAGTAGATTGTGTTACTTTGGTCTAGTCGTCGATTCAACTTTCGGATAGTTTCACTTTTTCTCAACTTATTTCAATCATCTAAAGCGGTTCTAATATGGTATAATCAATATTAATAGATTTGGTTAGTTTGGGTTAGTCGTCGAACCAACTTTCGGTTAATTTCACTTAGTCTCAAGTTATTTTAGTTATTTAATGCGGTTCCGATACATTATAATCAATTTTAATAGATTTGGTTAGTTTAGGTTAGTCCTCGATTCAACTTTCGGTTAGTTTCACTTAGCCTTAAATTCTTTTAGTCATCCGATACGTTATAATCAATTTTGATATTTGTTTAGTTTGGGTTAGTAGTTCAATCATAGCTACACTTATTCTCAACTCATTTTAGTCATTTCAAACTTTTCAGAACACATTAAAATCAATTTTAATAGATTTGGTTAGTTTGGGTTATTCGTCAACAACTTTCGGTTAGTTTCATTTAGTCTCAACTTATTTTAATTATTTGAATCTGTTCCGATATATTATAATCAATTTTAATAGATTTGGTTAGTTTGGGTTAGTCATCCAATCAACTTTCGGTTAGTTTCAGTTAGTATCAACTTAATTTTGTATCTTGAACCCGTTACGATACGTTATAATCAATTTTAATAGATTTGGTTAGCTTGGGTTAGTCCTCCTATCAACTTTCGGTTAGTTTCAGTTAGTATCAACTTATTTCAACTTATTTCAATCATCTAAAGCGGTTCCAATACGTTATAATAAATATTAATAGATTTGGTTAGTTTGGGTTAATCGTCGATCCAACTTTCGGTTAATTTCACTTATTATCAAGTTAGTTTAGTCATTTAATGCGGTTCCGATACATTATAATCAATTTTAATAGATTTGGTTAGTTTAGGTTAGTCCTCGATTCAACTTTCGGTTAGTTTCACTTAGTCTTAAAGTCTTTTAGTCATCCGATACGTTATAATCAATTTTGATAGATTTGGTTAGTTTGGGTTAGTAGTTCAAGCATAGCTACACTTATTCTCAACTTATTTTAGTTATTTCAAGCTTTTCAGAATACATTAAAATCAATTTTAATAGATTTGGTTAGTTTGGGTTATTCGTCAATAACTTTCGGTTAGTTTCATTTAGTCTCAACTTATTTTAATTATAGGAATCTGTTCCGATACGTTATAATCAATTTTAATAGATTTAGTTAGTTTGGGTTAGTCCTCCAATCAACTTTCGGTTAGTTTCAGTTAGTATCAACTTATTTTAGTAATTTGAACCCGTTACGATACGTTATAATCAATTTTAATAGATTTTGTTAGTTTTGGTTAATCGTCGAATCAAGTTTTCGTTAGTTTCACTTAGTCTCAGCTTATTGTAGTCATTTGAACCGGTGCCGGTGCCGATACGATAATCAATTTTGATAGATTTGGTTAGTTTTGGTTAGTCGTCCAATCAACGATACAAAAATGCCGTAACGCGAGACGAAAACATAAACCATGTCATAACGTGGCCTTGAAAAATCACTTTCATGAAACCAAAGAAGTGTAGTAAAAATGAGATTCCGAAGTATTATATTATTATATATTTTTAAATATATTTTAGGTAATCCACTATTATTGCTATCTTTGAAACGGTCAAAGCTACAAAGTTGATTAAATTAGAAAGTTGCCATTATTGATGCCTTTTCAAGATCGATTTGCAGTGTTGTTAAATTCTTGTTAGATTCTGAGATAGCAACAGTGGTATCACCTAAAAATGACACCCCGTATAGCAATTATTTTTTCAATTTCTTTCTATGAAAATATTTTTACAACTTTGCTCAGTTTCACTTGATTTTTCACCCCGCCGGCATTCAGTAGGTCTTTGGGTACGAGTCCATACAATCTCCTGAATACATCTCTGACTAGAGAAAGCCACGCGAATCAATCGGACACTTACGCAGCGCATCGGTCATCTCCAGTTGTCACTTGATATAAAAGAATGTGGCTGAATCACATCAAAGGATTTACCGCTGAGTGAACTTACTAGTTTACATATACTTTGCTATTACTTGCCAACCAACTGTTCATTTGATCAAGAGACAGCTGAGTTAGAGCAAGAAGTTGTTCGATATTGTCATGCAAGGAGGATAGTGTCGTTCAGCATACTGTATGGCCTTGGTGTCTGGGAGCTAAGCGCATTGGGCTCAGTACTAAATATTATACATTTATTCTCTTAATTTAAAACTACTTAGGGATTCATGATATCTATCAGCTTCTTATGGCGACGT
>MU185820.1:112081-132791 GCA_016904865.1 Pissodes strobi | reverse complement strand
AGCGGTTGATCATCTGTGGTAGAATGAGAGTGCTGCCACGTCGCCATTGGTTCAGCTCCTACTTTCAGTTAACAGTCATTGAGCACCTATCTTCTTAAGTGTCAGGAACGGTTATGTGAAACCCTGTTGGATATAGCTATTTATTTGAGTTTTTGTAGTGATTTTTTGAACTGCAATAAAGTCGTTTTATGAGTTTGTAAGAGCGTATATCTCGTTAGTCGTTCTCCTGTCTTTTCAATCCGACATATCAAAATAGCTCCCGAAAGAAAATATTCGTGGCGTAGAAAATCGTAAATTATATCCGCCTCTGAAAAGCTATTAAACCAGCATCACAACCCAGATAGATACGCTTTAATAGATTCCAGCCGCAAAAATTAGAAAGGCCTGTTGCCCATAAGTGTTTCAGTCACGATCTCAGAGTCGTAGTTTGTCATGACATCGGTATCTACTGAACGCCCATATCATTGATCAGATGAAGTGTGCGGTACTTTAGATACTTCCTATAATGTCTGACATGGAATATGCATACACGCCTTCTTTTAAACTATGGCTATTTTCGCGGAAATAAAATATTTTAAACGTTCGCGGTCTAGATAGGCATGACTGAATAAATATTAAATGTCTGAATAATAGATAATAACGTAATGTAACCGTGTATTCATAGAAATATCGTGTTGACTTATATTACTTTGCTTTCTCGCCTCTCGGTCGTTATACAGAAACTTTTATTGCTTGATTTTAGTGAAAATTTTCCTTCAAATTGCTAACTTTGTCAGGTCCATGAAATTAGCTTCGATAGTGCTATATTGTGCTACATAGAGTTTCGTTAGCGCTTTATTGGGTTTCAAAATGTTTATTTTTTTATTTGAAGTTCAGTCGATCGAATCAAATTTAGTGCAATTTTTTCATGTTTCCTTGGTGCTTCAAAACGATTTAATGATGCTTGTTTTATGTTGTCATCTCCGGTAAAAATGTTCTATTGGTTTTCAAGGTTATTTTTTAATTAATCGAGCCTATAAATCAATGATTTTTTTGGTTCTGCTCTTTTATGCACTCTTTTAGCACGCACTTTTTTTTTATTCTGCTCTTTGACGCACACCCCCTGGGGGGGGGGGGGGGGGGGGGGTGTGGGACACCACTGGCATACCCACTAAAAATTCAGCAGTTTTCCGACCTGTGCTTTAACCCCCTAGGGGTCTCTACTGCAGGCCGGAGGGAGGACTTCCTGGTATTCCTATTTTGGTGCCTTACTGTGATTACTAAGATCACTCCTCGCTTTGTTTGTTGTGACGTTCTAGTTGCATGTAAGAAGCAGAATTGGATATCACTCCACTCCTGCTTTTTGCTTTTGACACTGGTCGTCTCTCGTGCGATCACACAATTGGGCTTCTAGGTCTTTTTTGTTTAGCCCATCTGCGTCTTCCTGGGTCGTCTGGATTATAATCTATTGCTTGCCTTATATCTTCAACGGCGTGGTTCTCTGCTCTTTGGAATACGCGCCTAGCCTTTTCGACTATGAAGTCCTCTAATGGTTGCCACTGTAGATCAGCCTGCAGGTCGCTAATTGCCCTGCAAAAAAAATGTTTGTTCTTCGTTCCTAATAGCAATTTTATGCTGGTTTATCCTGCGTATCCCCAGGCCGTTGAGCCATGTGTCAGTTGAGGCCTAGTTATCGTCTTTACCATTGTGAGCTTAGTCTTCAGTGACATTTGGCTATGTCTCCCGATCATGGGATTTAGCATAGCCATTGCTCGCTTAGTTTTGTCTCTTTCCACTTGAATGTGCCTTTTCCATGTCAAGCCACGGTCCAGGTGCACTCCAAGGTACTTCACTTCGTCGTTTCAAGGTACGTCGATGTTGTTTATCCGAATGTGCTGTCGGACAGCCTTTCTCCTCCTCTGGAGGCTTATGTCCTACGTTTTGCGCTCATTGATCTTGATCTTTTAGCTTGTCATCCATGTTGTGAGGTCATCTGTTGCCTCCTGTAGCACAGCGCTTATCCTCCTTGCATCGTTGTAGGCAAATTGTATCATTGTATCTTCATCATACAATGAAATTTGGGCGTCGTCAGGAACAGTCCAAGAGCTGAACCCTGTGGTACTACAGCCTCAAGCGTCCTGGGTCTGGATGTTTTGCCTTTAATTCTCATATGAATTCTTCTGTATGTTAGGCAGCTTCTTATGAGCTTGATGATCCGGTCAGAGTAGCCCTCTACTACCATCTTATAGTATAGCCCCTGATGCCACACTCTGTCAAAGGCAATTTCTACGTCTAGAAAGATTGCCCATGTCGCTTGGCCGTTGTTAAAGGCTTTTCTTATATACTCTACTACTTTTAGCAGCTGTAACTCCAAGGGATGGTAATTAAGTACTAGATACCATTAAGTATAAAATATGAAAATAAACTGTCTTACTAAATTTAAGTGCCAGAAAAGCAGAATATCACTAAAACTGATGCGGCTATGTTAATTTTAGTACCTGTATCAAGTTTTTCAGGTATTCTGATCAATGAGGACTCCATAGACGATCCCTTTCTTTCGTTAAAATAAAAGTTCGATAGTCCCATTGAACTTTTGGGCAATTAAGTAGTTGTTTTAATTCGGTGGATATCTTCTCCCTTTGAAAATCGAATGGTTCAAATTGACCAGTACATAACCATCTGGTAACCGGACAAGAAGTGAGCAAGATGCTCTTCATCCGAAGAATTGCTCATATTATCTGCAATCTCCATATGATCTTGATGTGTATCCATTTTCCCAAATCCGAAGAGAGATCGTCGATATCCGACTGATTCAGGTCTAGGTCAAGGGACAAATCCTGGAGCTCCAAGACAATTAAAGGGTCTACGAAACAGAAATAAGATTTCGGGAAATAACAAAAATATTTCTGTTGCCATGAATAAACCAAGAGAAGCAAAAATTGATGTCAAATTAAAATTTCACTTAAATTAATCAACCAAAAAATGAACAACAAATGTACGAAAATCAACGTTTATTAACCTTACAAATTTTCTAGCAGATGTCAGAGCCGGTCGAAAGAATCGTCATCATCACTAACCCAACCAGTAGCCAGAGCCTTCTCTTCTTTTATTATTCTTTAGAATGGTTCTGGATATTATCAATTTGACATTCAATTTTTCCAGCTACAGTTCCTCTGCACAGGTGCAAGCTTCATGTTGAACAAGTCATCGTTGCAAATGTATACTATTAACTGTATGGCAAAGCGATAACTTCACGCTTTTAATTGCAACCGCTGAAAAGATTTATAATAGTTAGGTTAACACCAGAGCTGGTTATTAACGCTGTTCTGTGCCAGGTGTATTCAATTAATAAAAATTTATTGGTTGTTCGGTTGTATCTAGTGCGGAAACAATTAATAACTTGAATTATCTGGAAGTCGATGTTTATTAATACCCAAGACGTATTTATTGCCCTGCAGAATGTTCGATTTCCTCAGAGCCTTCGCCGGGTGATTTAGGATTTCGTAACGTCGTTATGCATGTTCGTTGACCGTAACTGTGTGACATTTCCTCGATAATTTTTGTTCTCAAAATTCTATGAATTTCATTGCGAAAGTTAATTGTAACTGTGATTTAGACGCAGATTTTTAGCATAATTTTTATTTTTAGGGCATCACCATTGAAGTAACTATTTGTGCACAAACTATAGTAAGCTAAATTTGGCAAACTGATTGGTGACAAAAGGACTAGCTTGGTTAAAATTTGTCTATACAAATTCGATTTGCTCAACAATATGGCATCGCGTTAAAAATACGATGCAAATAACATTTTTATTTTAAATTTAAAGAGTATAAAATCAAACAACAAATCCCATAAGGAGCTTACATGCTTACAGTGTGATATATATCATAATATCGTTCTATCATTACTGGCGTTTTAAAATATGATACGCCACTGGCAATAGTATTTTTTTGGTATTTTTTAAATCTACTGGCCAAAAGTTGGGTTGAATTTTTACGAATATTCAAAATTAGCACCTGCTGTAAATAGATAATTAATATAAAAGTACTCTTGCATTTTTCATCATACAAAATTATACTTTTTAACTTATATTATCATTTTATAAGTAGCTTAATTTAAATAAAAGTATTAAGTACCTCCCTTATCCAAAATTATCTAAGATATATTCCCATTTAAAATAAATTCTAGCTTAAATAGAACAAAAGCAAACATTAATTTCTCCAACAAAAATACACAGTTTTTATCCGCCAACCGCAGTTTAAAATGGCACAGCAATTTGCGGATTATCTTGGTAGGCTGGATTGCAGATTGATCGTCAGTTGTTAGGGGGCGAAACAAAAGCTAAAAGAAATGCAAACACAAGCAACAGTTATGTTGGTACGTTTAATTTTACGGAAATCAAGGGATTCGTTATTAGGAGTAACTGAAATAAATGTATGAATTTAATCTTTAAGTATATTATTATCAATGACAATATCTATTTTCACCAAGTTAACAACAGAAATTGGTTGGGCGAATGGTTCAATTCAAATCCAGGGTGCCCAAAATGAAAGAAGTATATAAACAAATGAGGTATGCAGATTTTTTGTTTTTTTTGGTAAAATCTAAACCGCACAAGATCAAAGAAAACGGTTTGCACTTTCCTATCTTAAGTTTTCATAAACTATCGAATGACAGTATCTTCGAATTTAACCTACGGATAAAATTAACCGGAACTTTTAAACCTCCGGTTAAATTCAAAGTTACTATCATTCGATAGCTTATGAAAACCCAAGATAGGAATGTACATTTTCTTTGATCTCGTGCGGTTTAGATTTTAGAGCCTGTCAAAGTGTCAAAATGGCCGACTTTCAATTGTCAATATTTGGTAAACAGCTAAGGATTGCTATAGGATATTATACAGAAAATGTATTTAGAGAGTCCAAAAATGTAGTAATATACAGGGTGTTCCATTTAAAAAAAAACATCAAAGTGACCCCTAGCACTTTTATTTGATGTTTTTGATGTTTGATGTTTTTTTAAAAGTACAGGGAAAGTCAAAAAATCGCCTTGTCTAGTCCTTGTTGGATAACCCTGTACAACGATAAACTATATACGACATAGACTTCAAACAACCTACAGTCGTTTAACTACAAAATTCATTAATCAAAATGATACATAGCGATAAAATATGTGCGCTATATGAGTGACCTACAGTCGTTTAACAATATATTCAATAATTAAAATGAGTATAACGACAATATCGATATAAAAGGTCCTTAAGTAAAACGAAATAGATTTTACTTGTATCTAGTGCATTTGCTGCAGACCTGCTGTTTGCTGAGGAGGTAAGTCTCCACCATGTGTTGAAAATTGAAATATTCTTCTGGCTTTCCCACAACTGAAAAGACAAGCAGAAGACGAAGGAGCAAACCAAGTATCAACTTGTTTGAAAAATGGGCACAACCATTAAGGCCAAACACAAAGCTTATATGCAAATGTTCAGTCTTTGGCCAGATTTGGGCTTTGGTCGCTTTCGATCTTTTACTAGCAAGTCCACCATGTGGTCGTATCACCTTGACAAAAAGGCCGCTGTACGGCTAACAGGCCGGAGCCAGCTAGGTCAGCATCAAAAGGCCGCCGACGAATATCAGTCACAAAAGGAGGATACCTATTCTATCTCATGGCAGGAATTCTATCCCACCGAACGACCCTAGTTAAATGATAAATAATTTAACCATCTTAAATAGAAACACTCGTGTCCAACATACCTTTAAAAAAGGGTCACCCCACTAGTTCATAACACAACGTTTATAGGCGATATGGCTGATAATTTTAGGAAATATATAGTCTACTTCATTTGACAAATACTGCAACGACACAATCAGGCGGTGATGGTCAAAAATAGCAATGATAAATTCCGATACGGAAAACTGCCTGCTCGACTTGAGCGTTCCGGCGAGAAGGACTACCAATTCTCTCAAAAAGAATATATACCACATCTGTCAAGTGGCGCTGCAAACGGATTCATTCTTTGAGCTGCCCGGAGGACCGAAAGTAAGGTCGCGAGAAGTAAGGTAGCGAGAGTATCGGTAACAGAACTCCAGCCAGTAAAAGAGGAAAGTCGCTCTATTGTATTTTGTAACATTTACAACGTTACAACTTATAAATTACATTCATACATTTATTTCAATTGTATATTATACATGTGATTTTTTTAGTTCAAAAAGAATATATTATGCAATGAGCATTTAATTGAGAATTACGATCCGAGCAGTAGGCGAGTGCCCTAATGAATGTGTATGTTATAATAGCCGCTGCTAATTACTAAGTAACTATTATTAACTATGAATTATCGAAATTGTTATATTTTAAATTTGTCTTGGTCATGGAGTCATGGCAATCTTTGATATTGACCGAATATTGCTTATAAACCTGTATCTTAATGAATTTAATTAAAGTACAGGTAGTAAATGTCTAATAAATCAATTAAAATATAGCCGCATTTAATGGTATTATATAAGAGAAGAAATCTTACGCATTCAGTTCAAAAGATGCTGACAATGAAGTCCCTGTACTTCTTGACACATAAAAATCTGTGTGAGATTTTTCGATAAACATTTTCAAATGCAGTGATGTGAATATTTTAGCAAACGTTTCTTATCCTTAAACATAAATCCATAATAGATGCAGGATTCATCTCAAATACCTCCATAAAAATAAGTGTAAGGGCGTCAAATCGGGTGATCAAGCCGGCCATTCTGTAGAACCCCTACGACCAAACCAACGGCCATGCAAATAAATATCTACATAGTTAAGCACATTTCTGAAGTCCTTCTTGTTGGAATATAATTTCCATGTCGAACTCATTTGGATTCTCCTCATTGATTTCGGTGATGAGGGGATCGATGACATCTTCCAGCGTATCAAAATACATTTCTGGTAATGAGACGTCTTATTATGTGGTTTCCTAATATTCCAGCCAAGACTTTATTTTTTTGTAAATAATGGGTATGCTATTACAATTTTATCTATGGACTTTACCATTTATTTATATTCGTCGCGGCAAGTAGGATGTTTCGCAATCCTTTCTGTCATTATTTCGCAAAATTCTATCTACTCTTTTGTCTGGGTCATCGTCGATTAACAGATTTACCATTTGGATCCTCTAAGGGTGAACTGTATTGGTTACTATGCCTACAGTAGAAGGATGCACTTCATAGGCATTCGCGGTATGGGACATAGATTGTAGGGGCTTGACTACCAATTCACCAATAACATCCATTTGTTTTTCTTCCGGGATATGTGGACTATCTGGTAGCTCTTTGTCATTCACTTTACCTGTTACTGTAAATTTAAATTTAGCTTCAATTTCCCTAAGATAATGTTTACAGAAGTACAGGGCCCTAATTTCCAGTATCTTTTGAATCGAATGAACTGATTTTTTTTCTCTTAGTTAATAACATTAAAAATACCGCCATTTTGTATTGAGTGAAGACACTAATTTAATATTCTATTTTAGAATTATAAAGTACTTGCTTAGAGCTTCAAAATGATGTGGCACAAGCAATTCCTTCCAATTTAAAGGTTTATTACAAAATAGCGCCTGGCGGTCATCTTGAAGCATCTATTGAACCATTAATTGATTCCCAGTTTCAATTTTCGACTTTGATTCATTCAAAATAATGAAAGAAAAGCACTGTATATATAATTGCTTCAAATTTCCATGTGTCAAGTTTTCCAGGTTAATATGGGCATGGGCATATCGAAAGCGTAGACATTTATATTTAATATTTCCAACATTAATATGAAACGATGCAAATGAGCATGTTGCTCTCCTTTCGGTTCCGACACCGAGAATATAACCTGTATCTTCTTATTTTTATAACTGGCTGTAAACTTTTTTTAATGGCACCATTAATTTAATTGATATAGGTATAAAATAAATCAATGCCACTTGTATTAACTGGATTTCATGACAGCAAAATCGGATTAAAAATCTCTAAAATAAACAGGTTATGCAGTTATACATATGAAAATTATGCATTCAAGAGCATGCCGCTTATATTGCTTGTCATTAAGATGATTACTTATTAACATATAGAGAAGTTTTAAAATGATTAGTAATAGGTATCTATAAAATAACTGCTTTACTTCTTCCGCTTTTATAGATAAGTATTCAGTTAATTTTAAATTACGGAAATAATTATTCAAAAATGAAATACGTGCATCTATACGTAAATATCAGCAACTTTTTACTATCGAATTAGAGAAACGACTTTCGCCATGGCCAGATACTAATTTTTGCATTGAATGAAAAAAAATTACTGAGAAAAGTAGGCTAACCAACTTCTGTAGTCCTAATTTTAAGCCTTCATTAAAAAATGCGTTAAAGTTTTCTGCGTTCACTTGGATGATTAAAAATGCTCAATATAAATATTTTTTTTCATTTTCCTTCCAAATATTTTTAAATTTTTCGCGTTCCTTAGCTATGTCAATTAAAACCTGTCACTACACTCTTAAGTCAACATTACAATTTTCAGAGAAAACGATAATAGAACATTTTCCTATATCATACGGCTACTGTACCAGGACTGCCAGCCAGTTCGTTTCAAAATTCGCTTTCTATTAGGTGTCAGTTGCAAAAATAAAAAAAAAATACTAAAATCTAAAGCCAAAGAAACTGTATTTTCGTACAAATAATTCTTGGCGGATCTGTATGGGGAAGTAATAAGTCTAGT
This sequence comes from Pissodes strobi, assembly GCA_016904865.1. Lineage (NCBI taxonomy): Eukaryota > Metazoa > Arthropoda > Insecta > Coleoptera > Curculionidae > Pissodes > Pissodes strobi. The sequence goes on along the minus strand of MU185820.1, from coordinate 124,092 downwards.
AAAAGTAAATAGATTATAAAATAAATTTTATTCATCTACCAGAAACTGCCACTAATCACCAAAAAATATTCACATTTGACGATCCCGGTCCATTTTTCCGGTTTCAAACCATATTTAATGAGATTTCAGGCAATTAAATGTATAAATTTACACTGCCATAATATTGGAAGAAGTATGCTTTCAAATGTCCCATAATGCACCGAAAACAAAGCTATCTATTCAGAGTCGCAAAATTGGTGAAATATTGGAAACTTTTGCAATTTGCTTCATGTTTAGTTGCTCCAGGTTACTAGGTTTTCCATTAATAAAATATTAATGGGTCACATCATCATCATTGCCGACGTGTTTTCTAATACAATTTTTAACGCAGATTCTCGGCTTTTCTAAAAAAAAATACTTTTTGAGACAGTGAATACAAATATTAATTCATTCATTAATTTATTACCTAGAAACTGATATATTTACATTTTCCCTGAACAGCCCATTTTCGGAATAGAGAAGCATACCTATGCTTCTCTATTCCGAAAATATAAATATAAAAAATACTTATTATCCATTATGTTTTAGCAAAATCATAAAATTAAATAGTACAAACTTTCAAAGTATAGATCTATAATCACTAATTCTATTAGTTTTCACTTTTAAAAAAAATTCCACCACAAATCGTGATTATTTAACGCTAAAGCTGACAATTTTTATTAGAACTTTCGGTGAATATAATAATTATAATATAATTCAAAAGCTGTACATTTAGTTTATACATTTTTAGTCTATTTATCCCTAGTCAATATGGAAATTGAAAGTTTTTTACAAATATCGAATTCCTTTGAAGAGTTGAAGAGTGAGCGAGAAACTGAAATTGCTGCCGTCAATGAGGATATATATGCCATCCTGGAATGAGGTGAGGAAAACTATGTCCAGTTTAACGTAGGAAAGATTCAAGTAGTTGTCTTCTCAAAAAAAGCAAACACCGCAGGACCTGACTTATCAATGGCAGGATGAACACTAACTCTGATCTCATCCATAAGCTTGCTGAGTATCTAGGTAGAAAACAACATGTCTTGGCGTAATAACGTCACCAAAATTGCTAAGGCAGCAACACAAAAGCTGGGAGCACTCTATAGAGCAATAAAGTGTATAGACCTCATCAGCTCTTACTGCTCTATAAGGCACAGATAAGACCATCCCTGGAATACTGTGGAATGTGTGGAGTTCAGCACCCAAACACTTGCTCAAGATATTGGACTCCATACAGAGGAGAGCAGTCCGTCTTGTGGATGACCCAGAGTTAACTAAAGACCTTGATTGCATTGAACATCGAAGAAATGTGGCAGACCTATCTCTTTATTATCGATACTACTACGGAAGGTGCTCGAACGAGCTGGCACTTACGATTCCGCCCAGAGTTGTGCCAAACAGAAAGACCTGTCAGACACAAGCTACTCATCAACATACGATTCAGTTGCACCTAGGACGTTGCTGTTACGGGAGTCCTTTATCTGGAGGACTCCCTCGCTCTGGATTGCACTTCCGAGTAACGTCTTTCCCGAAAACTACAACCTACAGTGCTTCAAGTCCAACGTCCACCATCTCCTCCACACACGCTCGTTGAGTGGTTTTGTATGTGTGCCGAACTTAAAAAAAAATTACATGAAAATTGAATTTTGATCATCTGCTAAAAAAGTTTCATTGACTTATTTTTGTAATTATGGTGGAAGAGAAGAAAATTCCTGCTGATACAAAAAGATGATGAGACGCGTTTGCTGTACTTACTAAATTTCTCATTTTTATTTCCAAATTCTCCATGAGCAGTTTGAACGACACGAAACCCAAATATTGGCAATTAATTCACAACATTTCTCTAAAATATTTTTTATATTTCTGAAAATCTACAATTAAATTAACGAATTTGTGACAGTAAGGAAAATTTTATCAACTAGAAGAATATATAAATAATCTACAACTTTTTGGAAGTTTGTTAAGCCCCACTTACTTAAAATGGAAAAATAACTTATTTTTGTAGGTACTTATGCTGGAAGCTCAGGATATTCCTGATAGAAGATGGAGTCATCGTTGTTCTTAGTAAATGGTCGTCATCCTTAGGATGTCTTTAGCCCCTGGAAGGTGCTCGATTTTTCTTCATTTCTCTATTTTCTGAGGCTCTTTTCTACACATTTCTGATTTTCTTCATCAAGTCCCTCGTCTACTTTCATATTTTCTTTCTGGTGGTGCAGACCTTTTTAATAATGCAATTACATATAATGGAAAATGACGAAATAGTGGAAGTTGAGGAAATTGCTGCTAAAACCAAATTTTAATCATTAATACAAAAGCTTTTTTGATTCCTAAAATTATCTTTTTTTTAACATAAATTAAAAATGTGAGATTTATATTAGAAAATAAAATTATTTGTTGTATTTTATATTTTGGAATTGCTTGCCACAACTTCGATATTTAAAGTCAAATGTTACCTAGAAATCATTTAAATTAATTGATTTCAAGCAAATAAATCTACGTTCTTACTATAAAAACTATACGCATCGATATGTTTAATGTACAATTTTACCTCGAAATCTGCCATAAAATCCACTAGAAAATGCCTCTAATTATCAAGTAGTGTCCACTTTTTCCGATATTAACTCATTTTTCCAAATTTAAACCGATTCCAATTAGATCTTAGGCCATTAAATGTATAAATCTTCATATTTTGACCTAAGCGTCATGTCAAAGTATTGGAAGAATTATAATTCTTTAATCATTTAATTAATTAACTTTATAATTATCCACTTTAATTATTGGTCTGTATTAAAATAGGGTGTATTCATAGGGTGAGAATTACTAGAGAATTTATTAATGCAAGATTTAATTTACATTAAATATGATTAATATATGCGATGATTGCTAACTACTTTCAAGCATTCATCCTTTCACACATAAAACTAAATAGGTACTGTATATACGGTTAACTATTATTAAATGTCTAACAAAACTTCTTGAATATTTAATTTCAATTGAAGTCCTTGCTTTACTGAATTGAATCAAACTTTATTTCCACTAACTACCTTGTGATTTTGCGTCTGCAAAACTTTACTTCACCAGGAACATAGAACAGTTGATTCGAATATCGAGGACAGGAATAGATTTGTCTACTACAAATTTCCAACTGCCATTTTAACTTCTTCGATCTTCATCAGGAGAGACGCTACGAGTTGTATTGTCTCGAGAAAATGCATTAAAATGCTCCCAGTTCCTGATTCAATGTTGAAGTATAGCAGATAATTTCTAAATATCTGTGAAGACAAAGGAGAAAAACTACTAAATATCTTGGCGTCAGACAGGGCTACGACTGGATAGATGTTCTTGGCGCCCAATTCAAACAGAGCGGTGACTGGATCGTTGTTTCACGGGGGAGTGTTTGTAAGGCACTAAATTCAAGTTTTCCTAACGGCACGGCCGCGGCAGGGAGAAATAGAGTGGGAAATTGCGCGGAAGCGGAATGCATTTGAGAGGGTAGAAACATCTTCTTTCTTTATTTGACATATTGGTGCTTACACAACATTGACGGAGGCAGAGATATATTAAATTCAGAACGATTAATAACAATTTCCTTGACGGAGTGACAATTTGCTTTCCAGCGATTGTTGAATATAACGGAATCTATTATACCGACAATCCAGGTTCGGACTAAGGAGTGACTGAAATACAATGCTTTAAATGCCCAAATTGCTGTTTACCTGGGGTGAAATAAATATATTCGGAGTTTAATTATGGCTCATTCATACTACGGACGTAAAGGGTGTTATCACCAAACTATACGGTGAAAAACGATAAGTTAATACATATGTTGAGGTCTTTTCCCAACACTTTCAAATTTCTCATAATGCACTAGAAGCAAAGCTTTAAACCTTTGGAAATCTTGTGCAATTTTCTGTATGTTTCAATTTGGCTCTTCTAGTATTTTTCGTTCTTCTACGGAAACTTGTTACAGAAATCGTTATATGCGATATCACAAGGTTTACGAATCTAAAATTGATTTCTTGAAAATCGCTATACGTTGGCTGGCACGTATATTTTTCAAACTGAAAATCAAAAAAATCACCAAGTCGGCATGTTCCATGGGATCGATGCAATTTTTTGGCATGTTCTACTTATATCCCCCCCTCTTTAATGCACGACAGTTTTGTTGCCCCAGATTATTGGTTTTTCCAATTATAAAATATGAGATGGTGACGTGTCGTGTCAACACTCGAATTTAACTAGCTCACCCTGTTTTTAAGGTATCATAATTTCCAAACTGACTTCTGTTATAGTGTTTGGTTTTCAAAAAAAAAATAGCTTCGAGAGAAAAAACTTTCAATTTTTTTACCTAGAAACCGATGTGTTTACATTTTCCCTGAAAAGTGAATTTTCCGACTTTTTTTCGATAAAGAGAAATTCCAATCGAACTAGAAATTGATGTCGTCTCAGTTGCTCTCTCGCCACTTTACCTGAATGAGCGTCACATATTCGAGCGTAGCTGCTCAATTTTATTCTCTACCTAAGAAAAGGAGCTCTGAACGCGTAAGTTTTCTCCTTTTTATGATTTCATCGTATAATAGAACTCTATTTGGAAACGAAAATAATAATTTATGCATGGGGCAACTGCGTCTGGTAGAAGCAGATACTGTTGGTGCAAGTATAGATATGTATAGGACCGTAGCTAGGCGTTCTCCATGGGGGGTTTAGGTTAGGTAGGAAGAAAACTTTTAGCGGATAAGTTAAAAAGTACCGCAGGGCCGCTGGTGGCAAACATTTTGGGAGCCATGGGAGGGGGGGGTCATACCCCCTAAACCCCCCCCCCCCCTTATTTACGGCGCTGGAAATTTATGATTTTAGAAATGAGAATGGCTTAGACGTTTGCGGCAGATTGCGATGATGCCATATGGTAGTTTTAAATTTACCGCAAACCAATTTCCCTTGAATCCCCGAATTTTTTTTTTAATATGTTTGGCTCAGTTTTGCAATATGTCTCCAAATTCAATGAATAATTCTCAGTCAAATCAAATGACTTTTTTTATATATATTTTTCTAGCGTGAGGATCTACTAGCTCGATTATTTTTGGTACCAAAAGCATATACAGATATATCTTTTTACGAAAAGCTATCCCATAAACCTACAACTTGCATAGACCCCCATGTGCCAATAGTCACATTTCGAAAATATCTCTTCAGGAATTCAGTTCTTCCTCTATCATATAATTAGACGAACTTTTTCTAATAGGTTCTGATAATTAAATCCATCTTAACGATTAATAAAGACTGTTTTATCCCGTCATAATTATCAATAACTGGCTTACGGTTTTTCTTGCAAGAAACATTAAACCGCGTTTTATGCGTCCGTCGTTTTTATATTTCAACATACCCGGATACTCGGGATACCGAGTTAATTACAAGACGAAAGCTGATCCATAATTTTAAACGGGGAGTTTTTACCGCTAAATATAATAATATAAATATATATGTACACAAGGAGCACATAGTCATTAAATATCTTTGTAACGAGTAGAATTGTATATATTATGGACTAGTTTCGTTAATTTTATTGGAATCAAATTAATAAACTGATAAAACTAATCCATAATAATATGCATGGTTCTTTTCGATGTTTTTACCATGTGAACCCGTTAGTTTAGCTACTGATCGATGGGTATGGTTTTAATTAATTGTCGGGAGAGATACTAGAGCTTATGGAAAAGAACTCAGGTGCTTCGGTTTCTCCTATTACAATATATGTAGCAAATAAAGTATATAATGAATTTTCAAATAATATTGTTGGCAATTTAAGTAATACTTTATATAGAAACTGGCTGATGACATTTTTTCTTTGATTCTCAATATGATGCATATGTTGAAGTTCTGATAAAAAATAATCGCAACTCAATTCTATGATTGGCTCTTGAGTTATTATGGCCTACGAACGAGAGTAATTTATCTTTTCTGCGTTATATTATCTAAGACCATATATTGTTCATTCCTTATACAATTTGTCTTTAGTCGAGACTTCTTTATGACTTTTAGTATATTATTTGGGTGCCAAAATACTGAGTTAGGTATTTTCGCAATTTTATTGGCGATTTAAAGAATCTATGGTTCCTGACCAGCTAGGGAAAGTTTCAATAATTCAAGCCGCATATTTTTTCTTTTGAAAATATTTGATAATTCCCTCATTCTCCTCAAATAACTCCAATTCTTCTTTTATGGCTATTTTCCAACTTTCAGCATCCGGCCTAGCTAAAGCCTCCTTGACATTTGTCGGATCCACATAATCTGTGTGTATGACACATTTTCACCATATTTCACCACAGATTTAGAAAGTTTATTTGATCGTCTTAAATTTTGCTCTGGATCATCATTCTGAAGCATATCCAAATGTTTGTGGTCAGGATTTTAATCTTCATCACTCTCGAAGAAGAAATTTCTTGCTCTCGATGGTCCCCCACTGAATTTAATAGTTCTGTCTGAGTTTCACTCTCTTTATTTTGAGTTTTGTCTAAGGAAATTACCACCTCTCTATTATTTTTCTTTCTTTTATGATAATGACATCACGTGACACTGTTGCATCTTTCTTGTCAGCATCATAAAGTCGGTTGCCCTTAGTGGGATCACTAAATCCCACAAGAATCATCTTTTTGCATTTTTATCTCACTTTAGTCTTCTCTGTTTTGCTACATGCACCATAGTGCTGCCGAATATCCTTATATGGGTCACATCAGGAACTTTTCCAGACCAAACTTGGGGATGATGGTGCAATGTAAACGTAAATTAATTTACTTCTTTTACCTGATAAAAGTTTTTTATTGTCTGATGCATATAAAGTTCAGTTAGTTAAACTTCCTCATCTTCACCTAACATTGCAGCAATGCAGGTACTAATCGCTCTAGGCACTGACTTTCTGATAGTTACAGAGCTTTCAGCACTTCCTAAACTTCATGTTTCAATATGGCAATGAGGCAGCCCCTTCCCTGCCTGCATTGGCTTCAACTGTTGCCTCAAACTAAAGAAACCTTATGTAATTTCTCGATCAAAAGTAGGGGTTTATATTTTTATTGGAATTTGAGTCATCTGTTTTTAGGGCCCCCAACTTCTTGCTTTACAAGCTCTTGAACAGATTCCAGATCATGTTCAAGTTTGATCATTTCTTTGTTTTCTTATAAAACCTCCAATTTCATATAAAAAATCATCGATAGCATTTTCGAACGTTTTCTTGAAGCTTTGAATCTTTTTCAACCTGTCAATGAACTTCTTGCTATGTTTCATTTTATTATAAAGCATCTGTAATGCCTTCCATCTTTACCTGTTTTTTCTATTAAATATTTATTTAAGATTCCTTCTGCTGCGTACTATATATTTTCAGTAAGGCTCTTTCTTTATGATTATATTCAGTTCATTTTTCCGAATGGATAAACTGAATCTATACTTTGACAATCCCATGTTGAACTGTTGTAAAGCTAATCATGCTTCTCGTGTCCAATCTATTCACGAGATCATCTTTTTATCTGGTTGTCTCATAACGCTTCCAATTTTATATAACGCCACAATATTACCTTAAAACTTCCACTTTTTTTCATATCTTCCTTTAACTCTTTTTCAGCTTGTCGTCAAACTTCCTGCGTTATTTGTTATATTTAAGATACTTTCATTCTTGTTTCATCTAGACCTTCATTACTACTTTGCTACATATTTCCAGCAAAAAATTTCAAGTAACATGCAGTTATTCTCTATCTTCTCAAATAGAATGGGTAATATTTTAGGGGTATTCATTTTCTTGAATGAATATAAAAAATGTACTTGACCATGATACTAATTCTCATACTCAATACATCCGCGAGCTCTCGAACTGATTCCAGGTCATGTTTAATATTAATCATTCCTCTGTCTGAGTTTCCTCATAAAGCTTCTAATTTTATATCAAAAGCATCTTTATTCTGATGGAGTATAACTATGGAGCTGTCATTGTCCTTTAAATATCTTTCTTTAATCATTTTTAACCTGTTATTAAAATTCTTGTGGATATGGTCTTATTTAATTTTAAAACTCAGATTCCTCAGCTTCTTGAAATTATATTGCATCTTCTCAAATGTACTGTTCTTAGAAAGTAATGCTGGATTTCTGAAAAGCTCATAATGATATCAATATTCCAAACTTCTTGTTTCGCAAGCTCTTGAATGAATTCCGCATATTGTTTAATATTATGTACCGTCATCATATCTTTATTTATTTACTTATTCAATATTACCCTACGGAATAATATAAACATTCCAAATGGCACAGCAAGAAGGAACATTGAACCAACACAATGCAATCATTAAACAGGTCAGACTAAGTAGCTATACTCATGATTTCAATGTCGGATAATATCATCATCAAAAGTGCATGATAAACGCTGTCAAAAGCCTTAGATAGATCAGTGGAAGTGGAACATAACAGTTTTGATACTCTGCGAGGTTTGTGATAGTTAAGCGTCCCTTATCAAAACGATGGTGTTTGGAAATGATATAGTTCCTAAAAGTCAGTCAGTGTGGATTCAAGCAGCTTTGGAATAGCAGAGAGATTTCATATTACGCGGTATAGTTGGCAGTGCCGCACCTGTCTTCAGATTCAAAAACAGATTGAAATTGGAAAATTTCCTCAATGCAGAAAAGCACCCATAATCAACTGACTTCTGAAAGATATTCTGCTATGGTCGTGTCAGACATGATAAGTATCGAGCTATTTCAACCTCTCGGCGACCTTATGAACCTCAAAGCTGTGTGAAGACAATGTGTCAGAAAACTTGGCGGGTTCGATGTGCATCAAGTTAATCTTCTTCAATTTCTTCCACCTTGTTCAATTTTTTTTACTGCTATGCTACGTACTACCAATAAACTTTAGTCTTCCAGTTCTTGTATCCATTTTCCTGTATCGGCAATGTGTTTATGCATTTTTGAGTTAGATTGTTATATAGGTCAATGATTTTATCACACATCCAATACATGTTGTTCCAGAGCAAAAGCAGAAAAAAGCCGTCTTTCATTCATTATTAGGTATCTGAGCAAAACATTTCTTTGTTTATTACTATATAAATTCATAGTAATGATCTGAATACTATTCTCTCCGATCGCTTTTTCCTAAAGCCCCAACGGCAGTATTTGTATCTGCAGCCAATAAAGCTTATTAGGAGTCTCTAACTACACTATGCCGTTAAAAACGAAGGATTTGACAATATAATTAAGATCAGAGATTATTCAGAATTCAAGAAGTGGATGAGGCCTTAATCTGATTACGTTGTGACGTGGGTATCGATAAATTGGTAAAAAATGCGTAAAGGATTTAATGCATTAATTTAATTAAGTTGGGATCCTTTGATCTTCCAGTTTGTTAACAGGCGCAGAAAAAGGAGATTTCAAACATAATTAGCGTTGCCATTAATTTTGTTATGTGACTGCAGCAGTGTGCTAAAATGTTAAGGTATAATACAAAATAGTAATGGATAGTGTATAGATAGAAATAAATTCTATTTAGTTGGGTATCGATGAGCAAACAAAGCTCAAAGAAAGGTTTAATCAAAATAATAGGATAAGGTGGCAGAATTTAAAGATAAATTGAGTAGCTCGATTAACAATATTAATATTAAGAATCTATTCAAGAGCTTATGAAGCAAGAAGTTTGTTTATTGACAAATTACCGATAAATGGAAGACTCAAGCTCCCAAAAATATAATAAAACTCGATTAAAAAATATTACATATTAAGAAGACAGTGAACAGCTCGAGAACAATATTCTAGAAGTCGTTGTTGATATGAAATTTGCAAATTTAGGCGAATATAGAGATGACTGATATTAAAGATAATCAAGAATCTATTTAAGAGCTTGTGAAGCAAGAACTTTGTTTATTGACAAATTCGCTATAAACAAAAGATTCAAGCTCCTCAAAAATATTATAAAGCTCGATTAAGAAATATTACACATCAAGAAGATAGTGAACAGCTCGAGAACAATATTTTAGAAATCGTTTTTGATATGAAAATTAATGATCTATAGGAATATAGAGATGACTAATATTAAAGTTGATCAAGAATCTATTCAAAAGCTTGTGAAGAAAGAAGTTTGGATATTGACAAATTTTGTGATATGAAATTTGATGATTTATAAGGAAATAGAGATGACTAATATTAAAGATGATCAAGAACCTATTCAAAAGCTTGTGAAGCAAGAAGTTTGGTTATTAATAAAATTGCTATAATTAGAAGATTCATGCTCCTCAATAATATGATTAAGCTCGATTAAAAAATATTACATATTAAGAAGACAGTGAACAGCTCGAGAACAATATTCTAGAAGTCGTTGTTGATATGAAATTTGAAGATTTAGGCGAATATAGAGATGACTAATATTAAAGATAATCAAGCATCTATTCAAGAGCTTGTGAAGCAAGAACTTTGTTTATTGACAAATTCGCTATAAACAAAAGATTCAAGCTCCTCAAAAATATTATAAAGCTCGATTAAAAAATATTGCATATTAAGATGACAGTAAACAGCTCGAGAACAATATTCTAGAAGTCGTTTTTGATATGAAATTTGATGATTTGTAAGAAAATAGAGATGACTAATATTAAAGATGATCAAGAATCTATTCAAAAGCTTGTAAAGCAAGAAGTTTGTATTGACAAATTCCCTATAAATAGAAGCCTGAAGCGCCTCAAAAATATAATAAAGCTCGATTAAAAAATATGACATATTAACTAGACAGTGAACAGCTCAAGAACAATATTCTGGAAGTCGTTTTTGGTATGAAATTTGCTCGGAAATTTGATGATTTATAAGAAAGTAGACTGATAAGATGATCAAGAATCTATTTTATGAAGCAAGAGGTTTGGTTATTGATATATTTCTTGTAAATAGAAGGTTCAAGCTCCTCAAAAATATAATACAAGCTCTTATTTTTGCTGGAGGAATTACATGCAGTTTCTTTAGTAGAAATCGATGTGTGAAGCAGGAAAAGCATATTCACTAGACTAAAGTCATAGTGGCTGGAATTATGGAAGCGAGAGCATGATGAGTCACTCTGGAAATATGAGTGGAGCTTGTTAAACTCATGAACAGCAGTCGAATTAAAAATCTGCTATAGTTGACTGGATGGCATATTAATTAAAAAGGTGGCGTCAGCCATACCTGTTATAGCAAAGGCTGCGTGCGCTCTCAATTTAGGTCTCATTTTTAGAAGATGTTAACAGCATCAGCGGCAATTATTTTTGAAGTGAAAACTTCTTTTGACGCTTCATCACATTTTTTTTCGGGGTGGTCGTGAATAAAACTGAGTCGTCAGGCTCGGCTATGTAATTTTCAGGTTCTCGAAAATGACTAATAGTGGACTCCTAGAAATTCAAAAATTCCCGAAAATGTCGAGAAAACTAACTTTTGAGGGAAAATGCAAAAACATCGATTTTTACGGTAAAAAATTAACGTTTTCGAGAAGCATTTTTTTACAGAAAAACCGATCTCACGGTGAGAATCTACGCCAAAAACTGTAGAAGAAGGCATTTTTGCAACGCTTTTTATACAGGATAAACTTCGCAATTTCGGATTTTGACACAATATTTCACCCCATAATATTTTATTACTGGAAAACTAAACGATCTGGACCAATTAAATTTTCCAACATTAAGGAAGGCGATTACCAGTACAATTTACAAAAAAAATCCCATTGATCCGATTGAAATTGCCGAACTGGTGAACTCTTAACTATGCCTATCTGTGTGTACTTATATTTACTTTTGACGCTACTATTCCAGTTGCACCATGGTCAGAGGTAGAGCGTTCGTCTAGATGAGAGGTGCCGGTATCTATGCCCGGCGCCTCCAAGATTTTTTCTTCATTTTGTTTATTTTTTAATATCGGTTTGTTGAAAATTTCATTTCCGTCTTAATCACACACTGCATTTTTCATTATTATTATTATTATTATTATTATTATTATTATTATTATTATTAT
>MU185820.1:81485-103561 GCA_016904865.1 Pissodes strobi | reverse complement strand
CGCCCTCTCTCTAACCCGCCTCAGCGTCCTAATGCAAGTTGCAAATGGCTCATCATTCGGCGCCCTCGAAATAGCTCGCCCCTCCCGCCCTTATACCCACGGCACGCTACTGGCTTCTGGGAGGCTGATTTTGCGATGTTAGCAACATGGTCATGCCATGACATACCGCTGTTGACCGAGACACCCAGTACCCCGATTGACGCTGTATTGGCCCTCTTAGTAAACGTTGCTGCTTGGGTCTTTGCTGCATTGAACTGGACCAAATTTCGGTCGCCTCAAGTTTGAACCTTCTCCAGGTCTTGATTAATCGCTGTAATCTGCTCCTGTCTGCGGTGATGAGTCTCAGTCGCTGGTAAGGGTTTTTCTGATCTAAAGTGGGAGACAAGGGTACTGTCATCTGCAAAACTGTAAACAGGATTATTCGTTTCGATCAGCAGGTCATTAATATAGATGAGGAACAGAGTTGGTGAAAGTATTGCGCCCTGAGGCACAATTCTAAAACATGTTGACATGTCTACAGAAATATACATAAATAAATAAATAAATAAATAAAAATTACATAGTTTAATTTGATTCAATCGACATCGAATAAAATGACGGAAAAAATTATTCAAAATAGAAATCAAAATCAAATCTACTTTTCTAATTTAATGAAATTTTAATATTTTAGCTGTAGTATAAGCTACCCGGGTGAGTTCAACATGGTTGAATGAGATAAGTAACGTTGTGCTTTGTCTTTATTTTGCCAATGATCGTCAAAATAAATTTAAAAGAAGACCAATATCTACGTTGTGTTATTATTATATCTTGCACAATTTTACTTTCTCGAAATGCGTCCAACGGTAACAAAATTAGGGAAATTTGAGGGTAAAGGTGCGTCATGCAAATTAAACCACAGATTCCTAATTAGGGTTCCCAACTTAAGCATCGATCATTCCGGGACAATTGTTTTACAGTGGCGGCTTGTCTCAAGAAAAAGCTCGCCGCAGGCGCTGCCGTAAAAATTTGGGGGTGCCACGCCCATTTTTTACTGAAAAGTCGCTCCCCATAAATCGCTCGACTCGAGTAAACCGTAATAAATGCAAGTTAGAAATTATTACTAAATTAAGATCGAACATGTGGATCAGAATAGCGCACGGATGGGCTCTACTTTGCGTGATTTTACGAACATTCCCGACCTACTTGCATGAAGAAAATACATTTAGCTAGAGTGCCGAACACCAGTGCACGACTAAACTATAATAGATCGGATTACGGGAGGAGACCGCGCGTCCGTCGTGTCGGTCGGACGCTCATTTCGATCATCGTTTCGCTTTTATAAGGAATGTATTCTGCAGCCAGTCAGTGGAGATTCAAAAACAGTACATTCGCAAATTGTAGTTAGTTTATGTTAAATTCTATGTTAGGAAGGAGATTTTATTTTTCTATTTATTTTCGCAGGCAGTAAGCGCGCACGGGCGCACTTATTGAGAAGCCGCCCCTGTTGTTTTTACGTTTTCAGACAATAACATAAAACATCAGAAATTAAAATATACTATGTATAAATTTTTTTTTTATATTTTTTAACTTAAAATATAATAGTTACCTTTGATTTTTGGTAACTAAGAGGAAATATTGGTAGGTACTCAAAACCTTACATAATAAGTCAATTTTCTTAAATTCTCTAGTAAGCGTTCTTGAGATTTTGGAGCTAAAACACCTTCCACGATACTCGCAGCTTTTGTTCTTCCACACGAGACCTTGGGCAAATTTTTTGAATTAGTGACTAACTTGAGTAACAGCTTATTATAGCAGTCCTGAGCATTGAAGTTTATTTAATGTCTAACTGAATGGTATGTACTCACCATTTCAATAAGAGCAACTTCAACTCTTATAAAAAATGTACTCAATGACTTACTTGATTTTAAATTTTCAATAGCTCTTTTCCCTCAAATTTTATCGTAAAATGGACATTACATAACTTGCACATTCCATGTTCGTCTACCTTTTGAAATGTTGAAACAAACCTTCCCACGGTTAAACGAAGGTGCAATAACGCTTAATTTTCTTTTTTTGAGGGGAATGAGCTTCACCGCTCCACAAAGTGTATAACGTTTACGTACTGCTAAGAAGAAAAATAAGCCAGACTGGATATCCAGAGGTGGGTAGCATACGCGTACAGACCTGTATAGACAATATTTTAACAGGCCTGTCCGCACCGGCGCAAAATCACCCCACTCGATTTCTCGTGTGAAAAGGGCAAATAGTAAAATGGACGTCGCGGCGGTCATCGTTGCGTATAAACGAAAATTTCTGAATATCGTTATGTTTAGGATCTCCGGGATATTTTAAGTCCCGGCCAAGGAAAAATTTTTGCTGGGACAAACTTTCTGATTCCTGGTTAATCCCGGCCAAACCGGGACGGTTGGGAACCCTATTCCTAATAGACCTAATTTATTAGAGAAAACGTGCCGGACTCAGCCTGGAATTCACGAGGGGAAAGAGTACGGCAGAGAAACCCTCGATCTAAATTCCTAAACCGAATTATGCTGAGTTACCTTTATTAGTATAATAATTAATTAAATTACTGTCTCCAGTGCCACAATTCGTAGTTCCACGCTCGTACTACTACATTTAAAACTGAAGAGATAGCTCTCCGGTCGGGAATCGAACCCGAGTTTTCCGCGTGTGTCAGGCGGATGTGTAACTACTACACTACCGAAGAGGGTTAGCCAGGGTAGTTAGCCAGGCGCCGCTGGGGGCACTGAGGTCCTGGAATACGAAGGCTACTCAGCTAAAGTTGAAATTAGGGCCAATATAATTCCATTATATAACTAGGATATTCACCCATCAGGGTAGGCAAATGTTAGTAATTTCACAAAAGCTCTTACTTTCAATCACAGTCATACTAAAACAATACATTTTTGTTTTCATTTAAAGCAGTGTTATTGACAGCATAAAACGATTTCATTAAATATATATACATGTTATGCCATTAAATATGAATTATACATGAGAATGAAAGAAATACTTGTGTAAATTATTTTAATAACAATATTATAAATTTCATTTTACCGACCTGTAATGACATCTTGTAACACAAAAGCAAAACAATTCACCCAAAATAAACCGTACACTGCCCCGGCTTTTGACTATCTATCCTCGTTCTCGAACAATACGCTTTTTCTTTCTTTATATCCATATATAGGGTGTCTCAAAATTGAATGTATAAAGTCTAATGAAATAATATTTTATTTTGTCATAAGAATGTTTTACATCGTCAGGAATGTCAAGAACGGATTTGCCATCACACTCATTGGTCACTGGAATCATTAAAAATAGGTTTCCAAATTACAAAAATATACAGAGTGGTGCCATGTGTCAAAATACCTTATCTTCGAGGAAAAAAAACGAAAAAACTGACAAAAAGGCCATTACAACTGCTTCACGAGTTACTGGAATTATTCTGGGCTATTGGCTCTTTCTATATTATTTTCAAGGAAATAATAAGCAAATAAAACAAAGCCAGTCAGTACTGATTATTATTTTTAAATGATACAATTTCAATATCAATATCTTCTATAATTCGAAAGGGCCTGAAATGAAATAATGAAGCTGTCGTAGATTTTATTTAACAACTTTACATTAATTTATGCGATGTCTGCTGATGCTGGAAAAAGTCGGAGGATCCTTTATTTCAGCAAGAAAAGTAAATTGCTAGGGAGAAAATGTGGTAGCCCTTAGCATCTTGATCGTCAATAAAAAGGGAAATTTTTAGTTTGGATAAACATTTTTTTGGTGAAAATCGATAATTTTTGTAACTAATCTTGAATCGGTTGAGATCGATGACTTTAAAACGGTTGACCTAAGTTAGGGATGATAACCTAATTTATTAATAAAAATAATAATACAAGTGTGTTAGGTATTGAGTAGATTACCATTTACGTTCGTATCATGATTGTTTATACTTTATATAAACAATGGTATAAGACTCACAGGTAAGATAAGAATAATTTTTACAAAATTGAAGCGAGATGTATCCCCAATTGGTATCTGCATAATATTTAAAATCCAAAGGCAATTAGCAATATTTCACCTAGTGCTGATAGTCAGTCACCTAAACATATTAAATAAATTAAGTTGTTATTCATTTTATGCATACAAGCTTCTCTTAAAAACGAAAGGTATCCAATTACTAAGCTACAAAAGTTGCGCCGAATAAAAAGAAACGCTTCAATAAGCCAATAAGCTGTGGCTTACTGAACTAACTGAACGTTTTCTCCGGACAGGGAAGCAATTTGCCGAAATATTTCAAATTAACGCGCGCTAATTAGCGAAGGCCAGCCCGAGTTTCAGAATACTGAAAAGGAACTATAAAAGACTAATCGTCTGCGCGTTAGGGACGTCAAACAGAAAGACAAAACTGTGCGGAATTAATTTGTACTAATGGAACAAAGGGCAGCTCTCGTAATTAATCAAATATCTGTTGGCTCGCGAAATTAATTATTTTTACGCACTTTGCATTTGATGAAGGCATTGACTTTGGAATCAGGATAACAATCCTGTCTGGAATAATGCGCTGAAAATCATTTGTTTTCTATATTATCAGCATGAATAAAATTTTGCATTATTTGTTATTCCTTTTTTGGTGCAAAATACCCACTTTTTCATGCTGTTCAACTGTTTTCGAAAAAACTCCAGTAGATTCTCAAACGCAAATCTTTAGGAAATTAGACAGGAGTACTACTCAACTGAGCGCTGCAAAATTCTACCAAAGTCTACGGAATAATGATTTTTTCCTTAAGCTTTGATTCTACTTGAGATGAAGAAAGAGCCGTCCACAGAAATTTGAATCGTCTAGCTAATTGCTTCCAATCCCTCTTCTTTCTGAGGCCTGGTATTAAATGAAGACGGTCTGTTGCGTATCAAAGTGTAAATAACTAAAACTTAAATTACTAATTAATTATCACCCTGTCCCAAGTTTGAACTTGAACTTGGAAAATATTATATAAACGTGCAATCAATGGTCGGCAGATTTTATTATATAAATAAATAGTCAAACGGACCAACAATCCGACAGGCTTTTGTCTCTCACCTAATCCGCTCTAATTTTGCTGCGGTCCACAGGGACGTGGCTTGATTGTTCTGCCGATATCCTAATTCACAAACCCAACTCAAGAAGTGCAGCTCACAGAAGCGTATTTCTTGGGGGATACTCGCTTAAAATACTAAATAGTAATGAAACAATCTTTGTATATCATGCAAAATTTAATCCAAAAAGGACTTCTATAAAGAGCGTAACAAAGCGCTTTCGGCCGTAGCCATCATCAGTGTTACCTGAAAGTAAGTAAAAGAACACCCTGGCAGTGAAGAGTCAAAGAGTGTTGTCAAGCTGGGACAATGGTTATCTTTGGTAACAAAAGGGAAAAATGGTGGATTTCTTTTACTCACTTGTCAGTGGACAAAGGACATATCCATGGAAGCAAACAAACAACACA
Source organism: Pissodes strobi (assembly GCA_016904865.1). Lineage (NCBI taxonomy): Eukaryota > Metazoa > Arthropoda > Insecta > Coleoptera > Curculionidae > Pissodes > Pissodes strobi. Next base: position 98,084 of record MU185820.1, on the reverse strand, counting down.
AATCGACAGTGGTCACAATCAAATGTGTATGTCACATTTTTGAGAAATGGTTCACATAATTTAGATTAAAATCATTAATTTGAAACAAATTAAAATGAAAGCATGGTACCAAGACCCACGCTTTGGGATGACACATCAAATGTGTCACTGTTGACAGCCTTGACAAGCTGACTGATGACGTTTATGCGCCGAAAAAAGGTAATTTTAAATTTTAAGAGTTTTTTAAAGACAAGTAATAAGTTAAGAGATAAAATTAGAAAAAATTAATGTCATAATACAAAGTTAACCTAAAGTATCAAAGAAGTTGCTACTATGCCAGATGAGACCAACCAAACGCCATAATATGTGATAAGTGCTGAATTATTTGAAAATTCGGTTGACTACTTAAGTGGTGGTTTGAAAGTTGGTTTGGAAGGAAGAAAGTACTTGATCAAGCGAAAATAGAGGACTAACTTAGAGATGAGGTTAGCCGAAGTTAACTCAACTCGACGGATAGAAAAGAAAAGAAATGAGATGACAATAGCCTGAGCTAACTCAACTCATAGAGGACTAACTTAAGAAGGGATGAAATTAGCCTAAGTTAACTAAACATCGAAAATAAAGAAAAGGAAAGAAAGTAGATGAAATCAGCCTAAGCTGACTCAACTCGATAGGATTGAGAAAGAAGAGAATGAGAGATGATATTAGCCTGGGCTAACTCAACTCCAAAAATTAAAAATAAAATTAAATTACATTAATATAGTAAAAATAGGAGAGGTTATATGAAGTTGAAAATGCTTGATCAAGCGACCCTCCTGACCTCCAAATGTATGAGCGAAAAATGAATTCAGTCGAGAAGTCTCGATGTCCTCCATGAAATCCAACCTATTGAAGTTTTTTGATGAAATGTTATGCAAGATCTTTGAATCGGAATGAGGACTAAAATTGTGATTATGATTTCGCAAATGTTCTCCGAAAGCGGAATTGTTTCTGTTCAAATGTTCGTTGATGCGGATCTTTAATGGTCTACATGTCCTACCGATGTAGGTGCACTCACAAGAATTGCACGACAACTTATAAATACCACTTTTTGAGAGAGTATCTACTTTGTCTTTAGTGTTATTTAAAAAAGTTTGCAATTGATTTCTGTTTTTAAAGGAAATATGAGAATTACTGACAAATTGGCGAATTGTTTTTGAAATCTTACAGTTGGTTTCCAAGTCAAAGAAACGAATGGAGAAAGAAGTATCTCTTAGATGAATTTTCTATTAGGCTGTGAGAAAGTTCTTTTCTAAGTTTTTTGAGTTTTGTTTTATTGAGTAAAGTGTCAGCAAGACTAGGATCAAAATGGTTGTTGAAAGCTATTTGTCTTATTATATTTACTTCTTTATTGTATTCAAAAGTAGACAAAGGTATATTAAGTAACCTATTGACATAGCAATGAAAAGCTGCCATCTTATGTTGCCAAGGGTGGTGGGACAAGTAAGATATGGTGTGGTCAGTCTGAGTGGGTTTCCTATAATATACCATAATCTACGATAGATCTCCAAAAATTGTAAGTCACGTGATTAGCCTTAACGTGTTAAGTGAAATTAAGATAAACTAGGAACACTTAAATAATTATCTCATGAAGTAACCAAACCTAATAATAGATTAAAACACAACACCGCTCTTAAAGAACTTTATTGTAACACAGGGTTGGGCTGACCAGATGTACTCTTTTTTAAGAGTATTATACTCTTTTTGAACATCAAATACTAAGAGCCAGAATTTCCGTCTTAAAAATTGAAATTTATTTAAAAAATCAATGGCTGATAATCTTGTTAGTCGTTTGAAAATGCCTATCCGAAATTTGGCAACACCCAGGCCATCGCGTCGCACTTATATCTATTCTACAAGGAATGAATGTGATGAAGATACACTTATTGAACAGCGTGCGTACGCGAGAGAGAGAGAAGTTGCAACCTGTTGAAGTAGCGGTGGGTGTGGGTGACAGAATATCGTTTATTTCTCATTACTCTCGGCTGCACTCGACGATCTCCGGAGCTTAAGCGTTTGTTTTCTATTTTAGAATGTTTAATATTTCATTTCACGCATGGCCGTCCGCTCGCTTCGCTCGCTACGAGCGCGCAACTACCAAAACTAACCCAAGGCATGTCCAAAATGAAGAAAAAAAAATTTACAAGCATAACCTCAAAAACGTCTTTCCACCGACGGAAATCGAACCCGGGCCGCCGTATCACAAGCGCAGAATCTGACTACTGCACTAAGAGACCTGTTGAAAGCAATTCATTGGACCGTAAATACATGGGTAAATTCCACGCCTTCCGGAGATTATCGAGTAGAGCCGATAGTAACAAGAAATGAACGGTATTCTGTGGGCGCCGCAATTTTCATTTAAGAAACACGCATGCTAGACTCGCATTACGCGTGGTCGCAACCTGGTAATTTTTATCTTTTACATTATATTAAATATTTTAAAAACTTTTCTTTGCATACAAAAATTGAGGTCTAATGATGTAAGCTTAATATATGGAATGTAGAAGAAGATTTTTCAATACTAATAAAATATATTTTTTTCTATATGTTTCGTGGAAGTTTCTGTCATAATCACATTGACTTTTATTTAAAATTTTATTCTATTGTTTACGTGCCTTTAAGTTATTATATTTTTGATTTATATTAATATTTAATCTCGATTTTAACAACTTTTTGGGTGAAAATTGGGCGTGGCACCCCAAAAATTTGCTAGCTCCAGCAGGGCATCTCTGTTTACCCCACCCACGATATTGCTTTGGTTATGACTTTATGGTCTCTTCAATATACTCTTTTGCCTCTAAACATTTCTGGTCAGCCTATAAACAATTCAAACCATACCTCAACTGAAAGGAGACGCGTGTTTTAGTAATCGGGTATAGTGTAAATTTATTAAGTCTTTGACTAATAGACATTGTTATTGTTCTGCCGAAGTGCCGTCTTTATTATCTCTGACGTAGATCGATCCCTAATCTGAGCTACATAACCTGCACGCCATCGTGACTAAGCGTGACAATAGTGTTTACATTAGTGTTTGGAGTCAGTTTTGTCCTGAAACTGGTTTGAATTGTTAACAAAATGCTAAATAATACGACGGGATTTTAGAATCTGTCACTGGATAAATTGGTGTTTATTTACCCAATTAAAATTCCAAAATCCTGTTATTTATCAATTATTTAGTCTATAAGTATAGAGCTTATGGACGAATGAAAGTTGTTTGCAATTTGCGACCGTAATGAATCTAGTGGCTCTAATTGTCTAATATAATAATAGCACTCTACCTACAAATATGTTTTTTATCATTTTAAAATTCCTGCAACGTTCTGATTCCGTTCCAATATTTCGTTACGAGTTCTTGTAATAATTAATAACATCGAGATAGAGCCACCCACCGAGTGACTATCATTTTCAATTTTTGCTGCGTTGTGAGAAATGAATAAGTAACGCGTTATAAATGATACTGATACAATGATTTGATTGGGTCAAGAAAAAATCATCGTAATTGAGTTTCTTTATCGCGATTGGATGTTATTTTTCTTTGAGGTGTATGCTACGTTCGAACTTTTCCCAAACGAGATTAGATTTAATTTTCACGATTTTCAATATAATCGGCATTAGTTACCTTACTCAACAAGTTTTTGTCAACTGCCTTCAATTGTCTTTTAGATTTTAATGTCATTTTCAATATGGCAACACTAATATGGCAGGCTTTAATTGCAATAATTGATTGATAATAATGGCACTGACGACCAAAAAAGTCGTGATTTTTCAAGTGTTATACAGGGTGTCCCGAAATTAGTGTAAAAGATTTTAACAGCGCATTCTACATATAAAATAGACTCTAGTTTCCTTAATAAACATATGTCGAAAAATGCACCCTAACAGAGTTACAGCCCTTAACAGGTCTCCTCCTGAAGATGGTTTTTAGTCCATATTTCAGAAATGGTTACAGCTATGCCTTTGAAATTTTGGTATTGGGGTAATTTTAGCATGCGTATTATGTTTCTCAAATTGGAAAATTCAAGTTTTAATCAGAGGCGTGACATTTGGGGTGGTAAACGCAACTAAACTGTCATAACATTTTTGTGGGTCCACTTTTAAAGTTTTTTCTTTTAAAATCTGAAAATCTGGGTTTTTCTACGTAAAAAAGGTACTCTTGATTTGTATCGCTAAGACACATACTTATGAGAAAATTTGCGTTGAAAATCTTTTGTTGCGTTACTTGCATGATGATAAAATCCGATTGCATGTAATATAGCCAACTAGAAAAAATACTACTTTAATTTGGATTTTATCATTATGCAATAATGCGACAAAATATTTTCAAATCCAATTTTCTCATAAACGGTGCATCTTATAGCGATACAAATCAAGAGTACTTTTTTTACGTAGAAAAAACATGTTTTCAGATTTTAAAAGTAAAAAATTTAAAAGTGAGCCCACAAAAATATTATGACAATTTAGTTGCCTTTACCACCCCAAATGTCACGGCTCTGACTAAAATTTGAATTTTCTAATTTGAGAAACATAATCCGCATGCTAAAGTTACCCTAACACCAATTTCAAAGGCATAGCTGCAACCGTTTCGGAAATATGGATTAAAAACCAACTTCAGGAGGAAACCTGTGAAGGGCTGTAACTCTGTTAGAGTGCATTTTTCGACATAGGTATGTTTATTAAAGAAACTAGAGGCTATTTTATATGTAGAATGCGCTGTTAAAATCTTTTACACTAATTTCGGGACACCCTGTATATCGGCTAAATAACGTTCGATTTTAACTTTCTGTACTGGGTGATGCTTTCAGCATATTTATGTTTTAAAAAATAAACAATTCGTAATTATCTGTTAATTATACAGAGTCTTTACATCTGTGCACATACAGTTGCGGATGAATATCAGCTCACCCAAGCTTATATTTTACAACCCTGTCACACGCTTGTAATCACCACGGTCCTACCTAGGGATGCTTTTGGAATTTTTAGGTTTAGATTACCGTTAAATCCTGGTTTGAGCATGAAACATTTTTCCACAAATAATTTTGATTCAAATTCTAGCTAAAGTATAACAAACTACTAGATTAACAACTAGATTCGTTTTCATATAAATTACGCTAAAACTGCTAGTTTTGACCTAGCTTGGAATTCCACCAATAATTATATTTGAAAAGCTCTTAACGAAAATGCTCGCTAAAGTCTAGCGTAATACTGAAAAATCCTTATAAATACAAATTGTCGCTAAAAATTTAGCAGAATGCTGAATTCACTGTAGGAATATATGGACATGATGGTGCTTCCAGGATCAAAATATTCCGGAGGTAAACTCCCCGGCCATTCGGATCTCCGGGCGCTGGGTGGCCCAGGGAGCCCTTCATTCCGCATTTCACAGACAGCAAAGATACCGAACCAATTTAGAATAGATTTCTGCAACATAAGAGGCCTAAATACAAACATAAATTCGGTACACCAACATCTACAAGCAAATAGACCACACATATTGGCCCTTACAGAAACACAAGTATGTTCTACAACAACAACAGTGAACTACCTCTATCCTGGTTACGACTTACATACCCGATTTAGATATAAGTTCGGAATATGCCTTTTTGTCCGAAGCGACCTCTCATGTCACCGCGAGGAAACACTCGAACCGAACAACCTTGACGTCATGTGGCTCAAGTTCACCGCCAAGGGATTAACCAAGTTTATATGTTGTCTCTATCGCCCTCCGAGCGATAGAGCCTACCAAAGCTTTTTCTCAACACTAGCCACCACCTTTGACTCAATACAGGTCGATCACCCCAGTTCAGAAATAATCGTTCTGGGAGACTTCAATGCCCACAACACCAACTGGCTCAAACATCACAACAAGACCGACAACGAAGGTAGAGAGGCTGAAGCATTTGCCATCAGCTGCGGGCTTACTCAACTTGTAGACGAACCAACTCGAATCTCAGAGAGGGGCGAATTCGCCGCCCTCCTGGATCTTTTTCTGACCACCAATCCTGACCAGTACAAGGTTACAGTTGGTCCGCCATTAGGTACCTCCGACCACAAACTTATTACAACGGTTTGTGAATTGCCACTCATACAGAAGGATCCACCATTGCCTCGCAAAATCTGGCATTACAATTCTGCAAACTGGGACGATCTGAGGCAGTTTTACCAAGATTTTCCTTGGCTCGACGTCTGCTTTGCCACTGACGACCCGTCAGACTGCTGCGAAGAGATCATGCAAGTAATCTCCTCAGGAATGGAAGCATACATCCCAAATTCCATCAAGTTACCATCAAAAGGAAAGCCCTGGTTCGACAAAAGATGCGAAAGAGCTGTAGGAAGGAAACAGCAAGCCTATAAGTACTGGCAGCAAAATCAGACCGCTGAAAATCGCAATTATTTTATCGAAGCGAGAAACGAGTGCAAGCGTGTGATCGACGAAACTAAGGACAAACACAATCAAAGGATCAGGAATAAACTTTTGCAATGCCCCAGTGGCTCCAGGAATTTCTGGTCGGTAGCAAAGGCAGTAAGTAACAACTTTACAGAAACGTCTCTCCCACCTTTGACGGACGAACGTGGCATCACGGCGACTACAGCCAAGGAAAAAGCAAACATGCTCGCCAAAATGTTTTCATCGCACTCTACCTTAGACGTGCCCCAAAGCAAGACTCTTCCCACTATACCGAACATCAACACCACCATGGCAGAAGTCAAGTTTTCTCATCGTGATATTCGCAAAATCCTTAAAGAACTTGATACGCAAAAGGCATCAGGACCGGACGGAATACCTGCCATCGTGCTAAAGAACTGCGCCAACGAACTAACACCTGTTTTTTCCAGGCTTTTTTCTCTTTCTTACAGAAAAGGGATTTACCCATCCTCTTGGAAAGTCGCTCGAGTGCAACCTGTTCCAAAAAAAGGCAAGAAAACCACGCCCTCAAACTATCGCCCGATTGCCTTGCTTCCAATAATCTCCAAAGTCATGGAACGTGTAGTCAACCAGCAACTACTCAAGTACCTCGAGAGCAACAGAATAATCAGCGATAATCAATACGGCTTTCGCAAAGAGAGATCGACAGGAGATATATTGGCCTATGTCACTCATATATGGAGTAGGGCAATTGAAAACTACGGAGAGTCTCGAGCGATTGCGTTGGATATTTCAAAGGCATTCGACAGAGTTTGGCATGACGGACTGCTCAACAAACTGCCGTCCTTGGGACTGCCCGCCTCTCTGCAGCTGGCTGGCCAGTTTCCTTAAGAACCGATCCCTACATGTTGCAGTCGATGGACACATCTCGGACACATTCACCATCAACGCGGGCGTGCCTCAGGGCGCAATACTTTCACCAACTCTGTTCCTCATCTATATTAATGACCTGCTGATCGTAACGAATAATCCTGTTTACAGTTTTGCAGATGACAGTACCCTTGTCTCCCACTTTAGATCAGAAAAACCCTTACCAGCGACTGAGACTCATCACCGCAGACAGGAGCAGATTACAGCAATTAATCAAGACCTGGAGAAAGTTCAAACTTGGGGCGACCGAAATTTGGTCCAGTTCAATGCAGCAAAGACCCAAGCAGCAACGTTTACCAAGAGGGCCAATACAGCGGGCCCTGACATCATTATGGCAGGATCGACCATTCCTTCATCCTCGTCAATCGGGCTGCTGGGTGTCTCGGTCAACAGCAATATGTCATGGCATGACCATGTTGCTAACATCGCAAAATCAGCCTCCCAGAAGCTTGGTGCGCTATTTCGCAACAAAAAACTCTATACACCGCAGCAGTTGCTCTTGCTGTACAAAGCGCAAATAAGACCGTGCTTAGAATATTGCTCACATATCTGGGGTGCCGCACCAAAGCATACCCTAAAGCTGCTGGATTCCATTCAGAAGAGGGCTGTGCGTCTCGTCGGCGATCCGGAGTTGACCCGGAATCTGGATAGTTTGGAACATCGCAGACATGTGGCCGAGATGTCTCTGTTTTACAGATACTTTCACGGCAGATGTTCCCAGGATTTGGCCCGCATAATCCCGCCCCTGGCAACTCCTGTCAGGCAGTCCCGACAGACGGCAGGAGCGCACCAGTTCGTCGTACAACTAGAAACACCTTGAACATCGCTTTACCAGAACTCCTTTGTCTGGCGCACTGCATCACTGTGGAACTCACTTCCAGGACATCTGTTTCCCACTTATTACAACCTACAAATATTCAAGAACCGTGTCAATCAACATCTTCGCACACACACCGCTCGTCGAGCGCCATAGGATCTACCTTTAGTGTGTGTGCCACTGCCATAAAAAAAAAAAAATCACCTCGGAAATCAGCAATTAAAATTGAAAAAAAATTATGCAAATTCTCGCTAAAACGTTGCCGGGAAATGTAAAAGCTGTTGATATAAAAAGCTTAGCAAAAAATCTAAGTTTAGCTTGGACATTCATCAGCAATTAAATTTCGAAACTTTTATATGTAAATTCACTAAATTCCCACTAAACTTAAGCAGGAATTTACATCATACGTCCCAGCACACCGGGATGCGCGTTTAGGAACCTCCGCTTTACAGAACCCCAGCTAAATAACGCCGCCTGATTGACTAACTTCAAGCCGTCCATGATGTTTACGTTTATTCACTTCACGCATTTGTATGAGACTTTTCAAGGAAAGCAGGAATGTGAAAGCCTGGCAGGCCCGCGTTTAGAATGCGGAGCAATGAGTTCGACGCCAGATCCTTGCAAGTTTTTTTTTTGTTGGACTAGTTAGTTTGTTGGCATGCTTTGGGTTGGGTTATTTTTTGGTGGTTGCACTCCACAGCGAGCGGAGGGCATTGCATGAATACAATTATTGCGTGATGTGAAAAATCGTAAACAACATTGACGGGTGGGGCTAGTGTAACCCACGTCTTTATCTAGCCAATGAGGCGGCGTTATTTAACTGGGGTTCTGTAGCGAAGGCTTCCTAAATACGCCACCGGGATATGTGGTCAATTTCAAGAGCTTTATCCCGGTGTCCCGGTTTGGGTTTAAAATGTTGTTGCAACCAGCTACTTAAATTAATATATATTTCTTCACTATCAAGTAGATGTCTTAATAGCTGTTTGGAAGAAATATGTGAAAAAAAAGTACTTTTTAAGATCACACTTACGTGAGTATTGACAATGCAAATGATTCAGCGAGCACCATCCAATATATAGCCAGATATTGGGGGGACCATGAAACAAAAATATTAACCAATTACTGTACTGACTGATCTATGATATATATGTATACTCACCGGGGAACCTCTGTTCCATTGCATCATGTCAATAACCATCGATTTACACAATACTATATTGTTATATATATCTTCTTTCTTCGACGACTAGCTAGTATCACCTAAAATAGTTTAGGCTACCCCAGACACTCCACTGCCTCTAAGCAGTAAGCACCTCAACACCCGGAAATTAAAATACCGAGATCTTAGAACCCAAGTGTGCCAATCGAGAAGACAAGTGAGATCCCTTCATAACATGACAACACCAACTCGAAAGCATCCGCGTGAAGAGTGCATCCCTGTCGATTGCTACACAATCGACCACAACCTGGTAATACTTTGCCAATCTGCAGTAAACTCTGGTATACCATCAAAACTCCTGCCATGGACTTTAGGAAGAATATTAACTATTATTCACATGTAAATATGTTCTATATTGTTGTGGAGGATTCATTCTTACCCTGGAATTGATTGCCTTTGGCTCCACAAATGATTAAATTTGGTTTGAATTGTTATAGAGCCACTTCGGCCCAGGCTCGAGGATGTAAACTGCACAAGTGCAAGTTTAGTGACCCTAGTTTTTTGCCTTTCTTGAAAACGATATCCGACTCGATATCGAATCGACGAAATATAGGTACACATTTCATTAGGGTCACTAAACTTGCACTTGTGCAGTTTACATCCTTGAGCCTGGGTCGAAGTGGCTCTATAACAATTCAAACCAAATTTAATCATTTGTGGAGCCAAAGGGTAAGAATATTATTCACATGTCGACATGATTAACCAGAGCACAAAACAGCCACACAAAAGTAAACTATGACCGCTCTATATACATAATTCTTGATCGGCCGGAGTGCACTAGACTAGAAGGTTCACTCTAAGCCCCGCCCCCAGTATTTCCTTGCCCCGTTTCGAAACCTTCACCCCGTCTGGTCTAAAGTCTGGCGTCTCGCTTTTGAAAGCGCTATATCAAAAGTGCCGACTGAGAGTGGACCTTCTAGTGTCTTGTTAATGTTCGGTGGTGGAGGGCATAAAGATAAATATCACGGACAGTTGGGTAATATTTTAAGTAATACAGGTTGTTCACAAAAATATGTTTATTAAATATTTTAACTAACATTAGGATATTTTAAATATGGTTCATTACTAAAACGAAAAAAGAAATGATGTTTAAGGTGAAAATTTTAACAAAGCGGTATTAAAAATTAAAAAAATATATTAAAAAGCTTCTTGAGGGAAGAGCGTCGGGCATCGAATCTCACACTTCTTAAGCGCTAGGCGACCACCTCTGAGCCACCATCTCTATGAAACGCTTTTGTTGAAAATGAGTATAAGTATACGAACTGCCATAATACATATTTAATAGTTTATTATTATGTTTGTACATTTATAATTTGGCAGTTAGGTAGATGATCATTCCAATTAAGATCACTCACAACATGTATAGGGTGATCCAAATAATACTGTAAATGCCTTTTACTGACTGATTTTCTCCCTGACTTGGGTGAAGTCAACTCTATAGCCGATATTTTCTGAATGAGCGTTAAAGAGCCGAAGTGATGCGTGACGGCTCAATTTGATTTAAAATCCAGGAAAAATGTATCTAAAGAAATTTTCACTTCAAAAATGATCCAATCTGATATGATAAATCCATGCATGGTAAAAGGTCCTTCTTTTTTCAACAAACTGATATTAAAGAACGAAAGAAACATTTGCTTTTGATATGTTAATAGTTATATGTTGTGCCTGGGCCTAATGTAATGAAGATATTTCTCTTTATTAGTTTCACAATCACAATGGACCAAAGACCGAAATCGACTCTCCATAGATAGTGTTTAAAGAATGGTATCTTGCAAATTAAATTACAACAGTGGAAATTATTGAAAGAAGTAAACAGATTGGCATGAAAAATGCGGTCTTATAAACAAAAAGTTTTTCCAATTTTCAAGTTTCTTATTTAGTCCTGTTATATAATATAAAACTTGTTTTTTATTCTTTTTTTATTTTGTTTTTTTTTCTTCAGTTCTAATAAGTAATATTTTTCGTTTTTCTTGTATTTGTATAATTTAATATATCATTAAAGGTTTTAGTACATTTTATAGCAGAATAAAATATTTAAATTGTTTATATTTTGGTGAAATTGAATTGAATTGAATTTCCTAATTCCTCCAACTTGTTTGTTAATTGTTAGATTATGTTGTGCATTTTGTTCCACTTATGGCAACCTTAAGCTAAAGCCTAGCAAAATGCTACTTTAAACCACATTTCAATAGTAATCAAATTCGGAAAAGCTTTAAATGAAATTTGAGAATTTTTGTTGTTAGTTTTGGGGATATCTGACAATAAAAAATCAATCATATGTTCTTGCATTACGTTGCCTGCTGATTTTCGTCGTTTAAAAAGAGTGTATCGAGAGCGGTGGGGAGAGGGTGGGAGGCTTCTACATCGTTCCTGACGAGAGCGGGGGGCTTCTACATCGTTCCTGACGCCACGCAGTGGTCGCGTATCTGTGAAAGGCTGGACAAGTGAATAACACAAATACACTTCGGGGAATCCCCAAAAACCAATCAGTCCGCGCGCCGCACTGTTAGATAGGTCATAGGTCATTTGCGCGCCGCTGTCACTTTTACCTTTTGCTAGAGATTTATTGCCTTGATTGGCAATGTGATAGTTATGCGTAAAAGAGGGATTACGGAATGGTACCGACTGTAATATAAATCTTAGATATAATACCCCCGTTACGTTTCGTCCTCAAATATTTCAACACTTCATGTCTTGCCCTCCGCTCGCTTCGCTCGCTACGAGGGCTCAACGAACAGGGACTAACCAAAACTAGCCCAAGGCATACATAAAATCAGGAAAAACAATGTTAAAAATGCTGTACGACAATCCAATCTTACATCTTTTCCAACAACGATTCACACACACAATTTATATTACACTCGCCCTATGGCGGGGTCCTATCGCGTCTGCAGTTTACGTATAAGCAACCGGCGCGGCCCATATCTAATAAGTAGCCGGCGCGCAACTGTCCTGTGAAATTATAACAAACTTCTTATTTTTCTGACCGCGGCGCGCAACTGACCAACACCCTTTAGATAAACTCCGAAAATATGTGGTTCGTATTACGGTGCTTTTACTATTTTGGCAAAAGAGGGCGATGAGTTAAACAACTTAAAAATTAATCGATAACCCAAGTTAACTCAAACTAACCCCGAAAAGCGATTTGTAGTTCGTATTACGAATTTTTTATCATTAAACGAATGAGAGCGCCGAGTTAAAAACAATATGTAATTTGAGCATTTGTGAAATCCATGATATTAGGCGTCTTTCCTAAGGTCTTACGCCTAAATTGCAGTCTCAAATCCAAGACATCCTGCGAAATCCAGGACACCTGGCCACCCTAGTTACAAAATACGCTGTTGCAATCTTGTTAGGTATTTGTAATATTTTTAGTTTAATTTTTTATTATTTATTAACAAGCCTTGCGTCGAATCCCCTCTCTCTTCATGGAACGTACTCAAAAATTCCATTGCTTCTACATCATTCATGACGTCACGCATTGGTCGCGTATTTGTGAAAGGCTGGTCAAGCGAATAACTCAAATACACTTCGGGGAATCCCCAAATACCAAACAGCCCGCCGCGCTGTTGGACAAATTTCGAAAAACGATCTGTGGTACGTATTACGGCGTTTTTTCTATTTAGCAAAAAATGGCGCCGAGTTAATCTGCTTAAAAATTATTCGATAAGCCAAACTAACTGAAACTAACCCCGAAAAGCGATCTGTAGTTCGTATTACGGATTTTTTATCATTAAGCGAAAGATAACGCAGAGTTAAAAACACTATGTAATTTAAGCATCTGTGAAATCCAAGACATTAGGCGTCCTTCCTGAGGTCTTACGCCTAAATTTCAGTCTCAAATCCGGGACATCCTGCGAAATCCAGAACACCTGGCAACCCTAGTTACAAAATACGCTGTTGCAATCTTGTTAGGTATTCGTAATATTTTGAGTTATTTTTTATTATTATGGTTCTGGGAGGGGGGGGGGGGGTTGTAATTGCCCTCTTTACCCCCCGCCTCATATCTACGCTCCTCGAGTCTATGAGTATCTGATGAAACAGTTGAATTTGTGTAATACAGAAGTATTGTATTGTTTATATAAAACTTTTTTATTGAAGTATATTTGTGTCATTTAATATTTATTGCTTGTACTTAATTAATTGTCCTCACAAAAACTGTATTTTAATTAATTTAATTTTTTGAAATGAGATTTCATTTTGTTTTACTCTTATTTCAATTTTAATATTCAACTATATTTTAATTTTTCAATCTGTTTGCATGCATGTAGCATGTCCACCATCATCTGAATATGAATCTGAATCCTGGTTGATTAATTTGTCAGGTATCTAACCCATATCCCACATATCTCTGGGTTATTCTGAGTTAGTTTTGGTGGAATGGAGGGAACAGTCAGAGAAACAAGTATTCATTCCGCTTGCGTTCATTAAATTGAATACAAACGTGATATTCTACACGGGCCAATATCAGTTAATACTCCAATCTATTTATCAATTATTTATTGCACTATTTAAATTAAATATGCACTTTCTAAACTTGTTATGAGGTAGAGGAATAATTGCTATCTAATTGAGCCACGTACATGAAAATCAATTTAGTTCACTCACTCGTATGGTTCAATTAATTCCAAGAAACGTCTCTGTTCCCATTGTCAAGCGGCTTTAAAGCCTCAATTCAATTAATTTTAGGTAATTTATTTTAATTTAGATTTAATTCAGGACTTCCTCACTGCCAAGTAAAGTCGTTTGTTACGATGCTAAAGTCAGGTGCCTGACTGCGTTCTTGAATACAATTATCAGAGCTGCCCGCATCCGTATTTACATCCATAGATATTCGAATCTGTTTTTTGTTGTCGTTGCTGATTTTATAAATATATTAATTATTATTATTAAGTCGGCTTAAAAACTTGCTAATTATAAAATTATAATTCAATGTTTTAAGAGCTACGGAAGGATTTAAGGAAGCAAAGTGTGTCTTAGGGAAATGCTATTAATTAATAATTAAATCACGTATCATTTAATAATAAAAAGAAGCAAAACTTACTGACTTGTTTGAGATAGTTATCGGATATACAGTACATATTTTTGTTGGTGAATATTGGAATTAATATATTGTCTCTTCTTACCTGAGTTTCCCCTATACGTCTTGGCTGGCCTACATTTCGGCATAGATCGATTCTAGAAAGATACCCTTCGAAACTTCTTCATTTAACCTGAAATTAAATTCTCCCGCCATACATCAACTTGTCAGGATATCCACGTGCGCGAAATTAACCGAGACTTGTGCACCCTTTTGAAATTAGTTTTCCTCCTCCTCAATAAGACGTTTCACATCTTTATTCTTATTTATCTAATATAATGACGACTCGATGGTTATGCAATATATAACTGTTTTATTCACCAATTTTTTGAAAAGTAAAATAATTTGAGTTACGTTAATCGTGATTCAAATTAAAGAACGAGACATTTTTCTACTGGTTTCCCATAGGATTTTTACGTGAGATTTTTAATTTGTCAGCGAAAGGAAACATCATACATGCATTTTACTCATATAAAGGAATCGCATACTTTATAGGTATTTAATAGTGCATTGCGTAACAAACAAGTGCTATGAAAGTTGTACTTTTCACATGAGTAAGGTGCCTGATTTAAAAGCCTAATTCCATTTTTATTTGATATTCAATCCACACGTTACTGTTGGCAGTTATAATTCAGTACAAAATAGATAAATCCCCATATAATTTAGGCCTCAATTTTCATGTAGATTAAACGTTTAATTTGTTTAATCTTTCGGCCATATAGTCTGTTCTATTTCGTTCGCAGAACGTAATTCAACGTCATTAATAATTGTGCCACATAAATGCGAGTTCTATTTCCTTTTGGAAATTAACAAAATTGGTTTCATGACTAGTTAAACGCGGCATAAAATCAGATTCGTTAAAAGCACAAATAGGGCATGCTTGAAAATGGCATTTGCAAAATCTGCCCGATTTTATTTTAGTCGCCGCACAAGCAGCAAATATGAAAATATGTCAGTGAAGACTTAGAGATATACATACCCAAGCTCTCTCTGAAGCACTCACTAATCAATCCTGCATTCTAATTTTTAAATAGTGTCAGCATATGATAATGAACGTTATATATAGATAGTTGAATAATCTTAGAATGCAAAGAATGTACGTATACATTAGAACCATCATATTTTATCATAATCTATGGAGCCTGAAACTTAAAAAATTAACTGGCCATTTAGAACAGCCATTATATACACCATATTATGAGTTGATGAAAATGCATGCGTGTATTGGCCACTTTTATCAACAAAATATATCTTATAACATTAAATTAACAGCCTTAACCGAGTTATTTCAACATCCTCAAATTGACAGACGAATTGAACTAAAAGTGGAAGCTTCAGGGTACTGAGTTTTTATTTATTTTAATTTTTTGATATTATCTGAAATTGCCATATATGTTATACATAAAACGTTTTTTTTCTTATTGAATATTTTAGATAGAATTCTGCGCATGATTTCATTTAGAAGCTGCGTAATGTTATGTTATAGTTTTATTAATTTTTATCAATTTGAGGAAGAGACAGCTGAATTTCACAGTAATCGCCATCGAAAAAATATAATGAGAGAAAAATCTGTTTTTTTAGATATACGTGCATTAGAAGTGCCTGTTTAACTTGTAAATTAAGTATACAAACATTCTTTTAGATTCATTCCCTTTTCTCAGTTTGAGAGGGAGGCAGCTGGTGTTTTCTATTTTAAATAATACACACGAATTTCACAATAATCGCCATCGAAAAAATATAACGAGACAGAAATCTGCTTTACATATACGTGCGTTAGAAGAACTTATTCAACTTATAAATTACATATACAAATTTTCTTTTAGATTCATTCCTTTTTCTCGATTTGAGGGAGAGACAGCTAATATTTTGGTTTTTAATTAATACACGTGAATTTCACAATAACCGGCATCGAAAAAATAGAACGAGAGAGAAATCTGTTGATTTAGATACACGTGCATTAGAAGTACTAATTTAACTTATAAGATACGAATACAAACTTTCTTTTAGATTCATTCCTTTTTCTCAATTTGAGGGAGAGACAGCTGATGTTTTGGTTTTTAAATAATACACGTGAATTTCACAATAACCGACATCGAAAAAATATAATGAGAGAGAAATCTGTTGTTTTAGATAAACGTGCGTTAGAAGTACTAATTTAACTTATAAGTTAC